>JAUTBT010001995.1:0-10344 GCA_032361225.1 Lepetodrilus schrolli
CTACAGACATCGCATCCTATCAATATCGCGTCAGAAATGTAACTTTCGCGAACATTGATGCCGGGCCCCCGGGGCGGAATTTGAACCTGGAACCTTTGGCTCCGAAGTCCAACTTCCCTACCACTGCGCTACCACCCGCCCCCACTGGCGTCATGGTTATGATGTTAATAACAGATAATTGGTATACGTAATGACAAAAACTATATATTGTACATTATACTATGTATTTATAGCACCGGTCGGTGACGGAATAGCATTGACGAATAATAGAACTTTTACCAAAGCAATTATCACTATTGACATAGACTGTTCTTAATGGGACGAACAGAATGTGAAGGGTATGGCAAATATATACTAGTATAGTATACTTGTACCTTTACTCTCAGTTACCAGTATTGCTCATATACAATAATATAGAGAGATATATTTACAAAAATCCATTCCTCAAATGCGTAACAAACTCATTCGTTTTAAAAGAATCCTGTCGATGGTCGCTTTTAAATTGTGTTTTGCACATGGTATGTGATTACTTAAGGAGCATGAAGTCATTATGGTAAATATTGGTCATAGACTCACTTGTATTGCATACCGATAATACCGTCCTGTGTTGGCAGCGAGGATAAACAAACCGGTGGAGCCGAGTTACTCGAACATATCATAATGGAGAAAATGTAATTAGTGTTTACGGTGTAATGCTATAAATTGACAAGTCTTTGTGTTTTCAAATACCTCAAATGATACCTCGTCCATCATGGATTTATTTAATGCTTACTTGTATTACATTCTATTAGAATTAAAGGTTAACAATTTTCCTATCGGTTTTGTTATAAATAGTCAGCTGTGGTTGTTCAGAAAGTGGATATTTGTATGTCACTTGGCATGTCTGTGGTTACTCCTGTCCCACTATTTAATTACGATGATATCTCAGAGGATGAGGATAATTGAGATGAACGACATGCACGGACACGAGGAAATCCGATTGATTATTCCGTTATTACCGTCCCCTAGAGGCCGCAATACTTTGATATTCTGGTCACACACGAAACGTTTGCTCTTGATAGTCTGTGTACTTTCTGCAACAAGATTATTCCCCATCAACTATTTCTAAATATCACTTCAGATTCCGAGTACTTTTGTTTAAGGCTTAGATCAAAGAAACCGACTTCAACTTTGACGATCTAGTCTGTTGTGTTTCACATTACGTTAGTTAATTTTATGGACCTTGAATCCGATTACAAACTTCACTTGAAAAAGAACTCTTGTGTTTCATTTGTCAGAAGGCGCTTTCGTGTTTTCACGTTACGGTTTTCACATTTTATGTAGTCAACAGTTTACAATTTCAGACATTCTGAAGAGTTGGCATACTTTGTTTTTATTCCCAAAAGTTATTGCCTTGTTATTCTATCCGCCGACTTTAAAATCGATGATCCTTCTAATTCGTTCCTTCATTTGTAACCTTTTTCCAACACTATATATACCAGAATATAGTCAACCGAGAAGCGCACGTAAAACTGCTTAGCGAAGCTACCGATAGTCTGGTTATGATCATGAGTTGGTGTACAAACTCTAGATCTGTAAATGAATGAATGAATGAATGAATGAATGAATGAATGGATGGTGGTGGTGGTGGTACTGGTGAACGGTGTTTATATAATGAATGGTAATTGGAGTATTCACGTATAACACCCGACTGAACAGTCCAAGTATTGCATACCATTAGTTACCAGCGTGATTTCCGGGGTGTACGAGAATTTGTCCAAAATCGTAATAGATCAACATACTTTTAAGAAATCGAACTTGCGAATATCCATGCAGAATGTCTTTCTAACGTGAGAGTCGATGGCGGCCGCCATGACGTCACAGTGATCATGATGTCACAACTTTTAACTACGGACAAACCGAGATGTTCGAGTTTTTTCCAGGACATCACTCAACCAATCAAATCGCTAGAATCGTCGCATATTTTGGATAAAGTTGCATACGTCGTGAAGAACTAACTATACCGGTCTATATTTCGAAATTTCTTATTAACAGAAACATTCCAAATAATTAAAAACAAGAACAAAAGTATGCCTATCAATCATATGTGTGTACTATTATGGCAAGGGTTTGTCTTCTTAGACATAGACGTTTTCCAAATCAGACCATTAAGATATGTAGGTCTACAGTGAATAAGATTGTACAGTCAAGGAAGAACATTTATTTACTGTCGATGTCAAGAAATAGTATTGCTATTGCTAAGTCACTTGTTTAATATTGTTTTCCTTTACAATCTTAGAATAGTCTGTTTGTGTAGATTTTACCCCAATCCATGCTGCATTGCAAAGTCGTCGCGGTGTAACAGCGCAACATGCTATCCAAACTCCATAAATACACGTGTATCAACGTGCATGTTATGAACGTTAACATGGGAAAGGTGAATGCATCCCCTAGTTAGACACAGTAGGCCATATAACAAAAGTCAATGATGTGTCCACAGCTTCAAGAAGAGTAGTAAAGCCTTCACCATTGTTCACGTTAGACTTTTCTCCGAGTCGTCGAGTGTACATACAACAGTTCCAATAGCTGTATAGTCCCCTGGATCAGATTTGCAAGACTTGGATGTTCTGCGGCCATACAGGTTCTACATACAGCCGCACTGTATTACATTGATATTAAATATGGAAAATATTACTCAGATGAAATGAAATTAAAATAGTATCTGTTGACGTTGTTTCTCGAGAAACGTAGGGTCCAAAATCGTCTATATGGTATTATATCCTAAATAGTGAAGTATAGGATTCTAGATTTTAGCTAGGAAGGTAGGCTACTTGTATGTTATATTGCGTTCATGATAGGTTTGAACAATACGTGTAGGCGGCGACCTATTATGTACCGGATAATTATCTTCACTAAACAACATCAACTTACCTCGTTAGCTATATATATACTTAAACAGTAGCTCAGGAAACAGTTATTCCGATGTACTAGTAGATACGTTTTACGTTTTATGCATGTATAACCTGGTCAATAGTGTGATCGCTGAAATAACAGTTTATTGATGTGTCGTTGCCAACCTGTCAGTTTTGGAATGGGTTCTTTCGATTTTAAATTTCGCAACCCTGGAAAGTCGATGTTTGCCAGAAGCGATTTAGATTTAACTAAGAGACAAACGATGTTTCCCGAACGCTGAACGTGAGAATCACCTGCCGTGAGCGCTATCAATCCCTCCCGCGTGTCGAGGTGTAATCCCCACGGTGGACGATGCCATTTTGAAACAGGTCGGTCTGTGGACATGCCTCTGTTTTCAATGCCAGCTGTTGAAATACGTCTCGATTTAAAGTTGAAGACGGGTGCCTATGAAAATCACTCCTATTCAATTTCTCAAACTTGATCACGATAGGAATTGATAGTAGCGATATTCGAGATGTGTGACGAAAAGCATTACCTGAGCGAAAGCATGCTGGGACTACCTATCTATAATTAGAAATATCGACCAATCAAATAGTTGATTTGTTCAGGAGTTTCATTGGGAGTTCCCGACATCTCTGTTAAGTGATGGTTCAGAAGGTTTGGTGCAGTCGTCTGCTGTCTGTCGTAATGCAGTAGATTATGAAAACTAAAGTCTCACAAGGCAGACGTTATGAAGAACTGGTCATGGAAGAAGATGACAACAAACAGCTTATAACAGAGGAAGTAGGAGACATTTTTTTTATTGAATCATTTAACAATCTTTGTCACTTGTGTTCAGCCAGTTGAAACGTTTAGTCTACCTTATCTACCCAAACGTTACCTACATATACCCGGCAACCACCCTCGATGTAGCGCGCAATAAATAAATGTTGTACGACGATGGATAGTTTTCTTATTCGATTCAAACATAATACTATGTATGTATTTTCGTATACTTGAGGGTGTATTATGTTATTAATATGTTATGTGTTGTTATTGTATAAGTCTTATAGAGGGGGTTTGTATTGCTCATTTATGCTTATAGGTCAGGATAAAAAAATGTTATAAACATGATAAAGATAAATAGTTTACCTGTGTACAACATCTTGTGATATTTCTTTTTATTTATACATAGTTGTTCCTTTCCAAGAGATTAATTTAACCTTTCCAAGACATAATAATTTGAATAAAAGCATGGAAACATGCATCTGTGTCTATCAGCTATTTAGATATTGACACACATACCTACAGACATGTTATAAAAGCCACTTTTTATATCACTATTAATGAAGCCACTGCTAGTAGTAGTAGATTTATTAATAGTTACATATAAAAGTTTCCTCTTAATATCTTATTATAATATATTTTTTGATTGGGGTTATAAGTCGCTTTCAAGATTCTTTCACTTATATCACGACTTGTCAGTTTAGGGTAGGAGGAAACCCACAACATCTGTAGCACTGAATGTTGCAGTAAACCTGCGAGCATCGGCTGGTACTGACAAGACCAAGGATGATAACTGCATTGCCACTCTACAGACATCGCATCCTATCAATATCGCGTCAGAAAGGTAACTTTCGCAAACATTGATGCTGGGCCCCCGGGGCGGGATTTGAACCTGGAACCTTGGCTCCTAAGTCCAACTGTTCTACCACTGCGCTACAACCCGCCCCTCTTATTAGATATCCTTAGTACTAGTGTTCTGATTTTCTCTGCTTGTGTGGCATGTTATGAATATTGGCTACATCTGTTATTGATAATGTACATACTGATCAATCTCATTTGAATGGAACAATTGAAATAAATAGAAGACCCCTCAGAAGTGACAGATTTGCTCACATAGATTTATGTCACAGCATATGTAGCTTATAAATGTTTGTACCATCTGTTTCCACGACTTACACACTGTAGCAAAGAATGACCGATTCTACACAAGGCCAATGGTGCTTGTAGCATTGTCTTGGGAGGAGATATATAACAGACAGTTAATCATTCATGATTACTTTGGGCAGAGGTGGTGTCATTATACCATGCCTGAAGCTAATTGGCCCAGTGTTAATTTCCTGTTGTTGTTTACTAAAGTTGTAACAGGGTTACAAGTATACTAGGTACATGTTCCCTGCGGGGAATATTTAAAGAATCCATGGATCTGTATGTTTTAATTTGTTTGTTTATTTTTGGTCATCTGGTTATTTAAAGCAATACATAGAAGTTTACATTTGTATGCTTTGGGTTATATTTAAACCTAAACTTTTCTGTTAATAAACTTAATGTTGGCCATATGGAAAGAATACACTGGATGCTTGCAAGATTTGCACAGATGTGTTTGGGTTAATTTCTTCTAACATTCCTTTTCAGACACATGTTTAAGTATTAAAGTATGTTAAATTATGATATGCTAATCAATTTGGCTTGGACAATAATCTTTAAACATCATTATTCACCATAATGTGCTTGCTCTCCAATACAACATTTGTGACGTTCAATGTACCATATTTATTTACCTTTTTTATATCCATTGTTTATATTGTTTCCTAATGACCATGAATACTAGAAACAAAGCTGTGTGTATCCTCAACTGGTTACCATGTCTATTGTGGCTATTCAAGTGCTTCAATTTTATTTGGTGAAAATGGTGAAAAATGCAGTTAAGGCAATATTGTATACTCAACAAAATTAATTAAGGGCCAGCAGATATTTTGTGGGGAATCGGTCGACCAAATTTCAGAACTAGGTTTTAGGACTCTGGTGCCAGTCTACTTCCAATGCATATGCAAGTTCTTGAAGAGTACCTGGAGCCTGTAGATGTTTGCATATTATTCATTATTAAAATAATAAGAAGGTATATTTATATGTCTAAAATGGCAAGTGGCCCTTTATGAATTTTGTTGAGTGTGTGTGCCTTAACTGCAAGAAATGCCATTGTAATACAGTTATAGCACATACAATACAACCAGTATATCATTTTGTTTGATTTATGTGTATTCATTGGTTTTGATAATGTAATTTTTGCCAAGCTAGCATACCG
The DNA here is from genome assembly GCA_032361225.1 of Lepetodrilus schrolli. Lineage (NCBI taxonomy): Eukaryota > Metazoa > Mollusca > Gastropoda > Lepetellida > Lepetodrilidae > Lepetodrilus > Lepetodrilus schrolli. The sequence continues at coordinate 5,960 of JAUTBT010001995.1, forward strand.
TACATTGTCTGTAGGTGTTATAGTTTTTATGTTTTAGTTTGAGTCTCTTTAAAAATGCATTTTTATGTATTTACTGTACTTTTCTTATTTGCTTCAACCACTGAATAAACAAATTTGCAGTTATTGATACGTTCAAATGTCTTAAACTGTATTTGGGTATATAGAGAATCTCACCCAAGTGTCTTGGAATATCAAATACTAGTATATCAATCAAATAATGTATATACAGTAATGACATCACAATGGTAGAACAATCAAATAAACCACTAATATTGGGTCAAACGATATCTACTGTTGTAGATAGCTTGTTATTTGAAAGCGATATGTACTGCGAAAAAGCAGTATTGGGTGATAAATATCATTGCGTGAGAGAAAAAACAGAAAGTTATTGATGCCCCTGGAAAGGTCATCATGACCTAAGGTGCTTTATTAATTTGTTTACAACTGCTCACATGGGACAATCTGATATATATTTGTAATTTAACTGAGGTTGATTGACTTCAATGAGACCAATCTGGCAATCTTCACAAAGTTATATATAACTCTAGCAAGTATATGAAAGACAAATAGATGTTATTCTTAATACATATACTGAAAATTAAATGACATCCAACTGAGTATAGTACTAGTTTGTCAATCTTGGTTTAAACATATTTTTATTCTAAATTTGAGCGATGATTGGTAATCAAGCTGTAAAGCATATTTTAATACAGATCCTCATCTTCAATGGTGGTCTAAGATATATAGGCCAGTGGCAGACATCTATACATTGTGGACAACCAAAGACATTGTTCTACTGTTACCAAAAAGATAAATACTGATACAAAATTCTATTTTACTATTGTAATGCAGACCTGCTTCAAGACTATGTATAACATAACTGATGACAGGTGGCTTTGTAAAGGACCAAGTCCTATTGTGCAGTGTTGTGACAGTATCAGGTGTATATCTGGAATGTATGTATTCTTTATTGAGTAATTTACACAGTGTAACTAGATCTGGTTACATAGTTACATTTCCTTCTGGTGACAAACTGGATTAACATGGCTCTGTGTGGCATCTCCAGTGGCCCCCAAATGTAATAGGGTTAACATCACAAAAATGTCATGATATATGTCAGGTACAGCTCACCATAACACAGCTCATAATTATAATAATAATAATAATAATAATGTGAACATTTATATTATCCAAATACATGCTTGAAAGCATGCTCATGGCACTTCATTATTACCCCGGTCAATCATAATGATTTATTTCTACTTAATATGTATCCAAAAATCTATACAAATAATGACATGGGACATAGATCAATGAATAATTGCAATTATTTATTCTGTTGGTTGAACACCTACATTTACTTTCTAATTCTATACAGTTAAAGGATCGATTTGTTAGGATTTATATATATTGAATTAATTTTTCAGGCATTTTGATGTTTTGGGCTGCAATTGAATAGCATATAACATATAATTGAATAATGGTATTCCACAAATGGAAATAGAGATACTAATATTCTGGATAGGAACCAAACTCAGAATCTTGGTGTTTTCAAGTGCAATGCTCTATCGATTGCACTATCTGCAGCAACACTATGAATTTAATGACACAGACTTGTGATCTTCTCCTACATTTTTATTCAAACCACTTTAGAAAATAAATGTCTATATATTGTGTCAGTAATGTAAGTTTATTTGTAACACTGAGCACACATACCGCAGTGTGTGTCCTCCTTTGTAGAGGCTGATTAAAATTCATAGGCTGCACATGGTACACAATGGTTTAACTTGAGTTATTCATGTGTGTGTGGCTTCGATGCAGTCCACACAATAATTGTTTTCAAGAATCCTGTCCAGGGGTCCAGTCCAATAATTGGTGGAGAACAGTTTGACATGCCAGGGAATGTTTTACATGCAGTGTCTGTATAATGTGAATACCTAGAGTACTGTTGTCATTCTTGGTTTGTTTGCATCAGTTCTTACCCATGGGTCTTACTATTACACAATGTTGTTGTGCTGAAACTCAATCGTAATCGTGGCAACTCTGCACAATATTGCTGTAACATTGTGGAAAGCATGCAAGCCACCGTCTTAATTCAGTAGTATTGTATGTTAATACATTATTGTGACATTTTCATAATGTGCGTGAATTCTTTTTAAATATTGAAAAAATGTATACTTTTTTTTCAAATCATGTAAAATATCTATCAATAATTACTCATACTGGAAATTGTACATTATCAGTTATATCTATGAAAATGTTTTATTTTATTTTATTTTATGTATATATTTACTACAGTCTGAACATACCACAGGAATGATTAATTATGGATATTTTTGTTGTTGTAAATAATTCCTATTAATAAAATGTAATTATAGCTTACTCACACTACTACATATATTTACCATATTTTATTTATGGAAATTTTACCCAAACAATTCTTGCTATATTTTCCAATTGCTGTCGACATTTGCAACACATTTGTCATTATCAACAGCTCAGTCTGAAGGCTGGAGAAACCATTAACAGACTATTCCCCCAGATAGTATTGCACCAACTCTCCACTGACATATTCTATTACTGTTAAAGCCCAAGTTCCTCCGATACCTTAGTGAATTATTAAATATGAAATGTCCACTGGGAGAGCTGCTCTATCAGGTGGTCAACCCCAGTCTGGTGTTGGTGACAATGGACATGTTAAACACAGATTCGTGATATTGAGTACCGAGTATTGAGTATTGAGACTGCACCATTAAGTTAATTTACAATAAATTTACAATATGTTTATTAAGATTTTTTTTGCTGGGAATTGTTATCACTAAGTGCATTTTATTTTCATTTATTTCCTAATACAAGGGCATTTTAAGAAATATGAAGTCTTGATTTGAGCTTCATTTAGAAACAATATTGAAGTTTCATAAAATCTTTCTTACAAGTCATTTATGTCCCGATTACTGCAATGGTGGCACAGCAATCTATAAAGTCATATGTTCAATGATAATGTGCATTTCCTCTCAGTTTAATATGCTAAGATTAATTGTGAACTGTTGTGTTTATATACATGTTTAATACACAAATATGAAGCAAATTATTTTGAAAGTCTTATGTTATTCCAGAAGGTATGGGGTTATTCTCTGCAACATTTGTATCCAACTTTGGTCAGCTTAAAAATATCTCAAAGCAAGTATGAGAGTGAATTATTGTTTTACGTCACAGCGGGAATCTTTCACCATACGTGACGAGTATATCAAAGCAAGTCTTAGGTGACCATGCATTGTAATAACAGGATGAGATACATAGCATTTTACTGCAGCAGAAGATGAGGGTGTAGGGTGAGATGCATAACAAATGGTGGTAGGGCGCGATATATAGTATTGTATTGTAGTAGGGCAAGATATGTAGTATTGTTTTGTGGTAGGGCAAGATTTATAGCATTCTAGTGTGGCAGGATGCGACATAGTATTGCATTGTGGCAGGGCGAGATACATTGCATTATTTTTCATTATGGCAAGATACAAATCACTATTCAGTAGGGTGAGATCCATAACATTGTATTGTGGCAGGGTGAGATACATGCATTGTTTATTATGGCTAGACACAAATCATTCTATTGTAGGGTGAAATACGTAGCATTGTGTTGTTGCAGGGCGAGATACATTATGTTCTATGTATGTTGTTATTGAACACTATTAATATTTCAACTAGTACATGGTACTATTGTCACTGGTATAGTATAAATATGTCACAAAACTGACATATTAAATTGGTATTTGTCCCAGGCCAACATGAATAATTAATATATATGATAATTCATATTGAAAGGTTTTATGCCTGACTTATTGTGTTACAGTGGCCTATACTACATGTATGTGTACTGTATTGACTTTGTGAATGTCAGTTCAGTAGGAATAGTCGATATTTTGATGACCTTTCATACTGTATTAAATACAATACAGCCATGAAGTACTGTTCAGAAGATTACTAAATAAAAGCCATTCAAATTTGCTCGTAATGATTGCTGTTAGGTTGCTATGCACTTTATTCATTTTATTTTAAACCCAATGTTCAGTTTTCTTTGGATCATATTTCATACATCCATTACACATGCTAATTACAACACGTACTTAAGCATATATGTATTTGTAACAGCACTATGTCATGGGGTAGAGAAAGATCAACGGCTGTGGATTCGGCTTGACACCATTTAATACACCATTAGACCATGAACATGTTTTCACATGCAAGTGAAAACAACCCTCAAACAATGTGATTACAATATGATATCTATACAGGGCACATACAAATATACAAGTGAAAACAACCCTCAAACAATGTGATTACAATATGATATCTATACAGGGCACATACAAATATACAAGTGAAAA
>JAUTBT010001996.1:0-10344 GCA_032361225.1 Lepetodrilus schrolli
CCTGTAGTCCTCCATTGATTCAGTGAGTATACATGTAGGCCTGTAGTCCTCCATTGATTCAGTGAGTATACATGTAGGCCTGTAGTCCTCCATTGATTCAGTGAGTATACATGTAGTCCTCCATTGATTCAGTGAGTATACATGTAGGCCTGTAGTCCTCCGATTAATCAACTGTGTATATACCAACTGCGACCGCCAACAAAATGGCAGCCATTATTTTCATAATATGACTCTTAAGCCGGTTTATCCCAGACAAATTAATAACACATCCGGTCTGCTTTTGTGATCCAGGAAACGGAATAGAGAGATGCTGGTATATGGAATAGATGCCAGTTTATTCAAATGTTAACAAATGTTAAATGCATTGTCGCTGACCGGGACTTTAAAATCATGCTGATATACGCAGATTACCGGAGAACAAAGATGCTGGTAGTAAAAGAGTGCACTGTGCCTCCATTAAAAATGTGATACAAATAGAAGACTGGAAGATAAAATAAATGGGGCAAAACGTACCTCCATAAAAAATAAGTGTAATAAATGGAAGAATGCAAGATAAAATAAATGGGACAAAACTTCTCCATAAAAAATAAGTAGGGGTGAAATGTACAGGGGGTGAAACATCTGACCCACCACCCTTTTTGACCATCTATTTCTGATTACTAAAAAGTGAAATTATGTTTATCTGTAAATTATGGGCTGTTTTAACAATTATATGTATGTTTGAGTTTAATTGGATTGAAAAAAAGTAATAGCAGCAGAATTATTATATTATCCGAATATGGACCTTTCTGGTTGCCATGGCAACTGATTTTTTCCCATCAATTTATTCATGGACGAATCCCCATTCATGTTCATATGGTATTCCTGTCAGGGTTCTTTTTGAGGCACTTGTCCCAGTGTTAGGAGAGATCTATTAGTGGAGCTGCTTGGTAACAACAAATATTGAAATCAATACTTGCTGGCAGGAAGGTTAGTCCAATGCATGGTAAAGTGCTAAAGCCAACATTATCAGGATGCAAAAGATATGTTAATTTGTTATCATTTCATAGCCTATATTATATTAACAAGTGGAGAAGTCTGCGAAAATAAAGTGTCATAAAATCTCTGCTATTATCTTCAAATAATCTTGTGACCTCTGACCCCTTTTTGTAACCTACACCAAGAGGTTATATTGGAGGTGACAAGGTGTTGGGGAGGTTGAGAGAAAATAGCTGAGGGATTCCTAATATTATGGGCTATTTTATATTGCTGTTTGATGTATTTCCTGTTTGATGTAATTAAAATGAGGTACATACTTTGAACAACAGTTGTTCCTGACCTGATCAAGGTTCTGTGTGTTGGAGGAAAGCCCATCTCCAGTATTCAAGGACATCCTACACTGTCAAGAGGGTTTGTTATATACAACATCCTCAGAATAGAACCTTTATTCACTCAGGCCGAGAACCTCAGCATATGAGGTACAATTTATATTATTAAAATGAACATGGCAATCGCGGACAGGGATTTGCTAGGAAGTTTTTCGTTTCATAGAATGCATGACAATAGTAAAAAATACACTGAGATTTTTCAGTACACTGAGTGTCTTGCACCTAAAAATAGAGGGTAAGCTAAGGATAGATTGTCTGGACAGGTAATATGTGGGGATAAACTTATTTCTTTGGCTGGAAAAATATGGTACTCATCAACAAATATAATTGGCGACATATTCTGTTATGTCTGGTGTTATATATGGTGTGTTATATATGGTGTGTTATATATGACATATTCTGTTATATTTGGGTGTGTTACTGTAAACCAGGCTAGATGCCATGTAATACTATACCCCATTATCAGATGCTTCTGTCAGCAGGGGCTACCCAGACCAGGCTAGATGCCATGTAATACTATACCCCATTATCAGGTGCTTCTGTCAGCAGGGGCTACCCAGACCCGGAGTAGGGAGGCAGGCCATGTCCACAGTGGACCACAGTGTGATTCCACCAGCACAATCACAGACAAGACTTGATATGGTTGATAGGATTGCGTTAAATATATATTTAAACAGAAAAATACTATGATCTGACATTACATTTGAATGAATACAAAGTTTATCTTTGAATTCAAAACGATAATATATACAATAAGACATTAACTTTAAATGGAGACATTAAGTCTATGTGTGGGAGCATACTAGCCATCGGAACCTATGCATTTCTCTTTTTAAAATGAATAGACCCAATAGGATTCTACGAATAACTAGTTAATGCATTTATCATAGGACAAATATTTTGCAATTCTATTTATTAATTTGGATGAATAAAATACGTTTAAATCAAAATAAAATTAGATATATCTGTGAGATGTAAGGTGCCTTCAAGAATATATAGTTGTCAGTCAAATATGTTCATATTTGGGACTTTGATAGTCGATTGATTCGTGGGTAATTAGATGATGCATATATTAAATTCCTTTGAATATAATTAAGACTAACATTGATAACTTTGTACAAAGATATATTTTCTATTTTACCTATTGTATATCCCCTCATCATTTTGCAGAAATTAATTCCAATGAATTATTTTGATTTCATTGTACTAATATAATAAGGGATACTTGGTCTCGTAATTTAAATACAGCACAAAAAAAATAGATATACCTGACTTAATATATGGCGATACATTTCCGTAAAATATGCTCTATACAGTATTTCTTTTAAGAAGTATTCTAATTATAAGATAGGTTATATAACATTTGTTTTTCAGAACTATAGATCAGAATAGTTCTTAATGATATTCTACAAAGTGTAATCTATATGTTAAAACAAATATTGTGTTAAGATCATGATCACTCACTGAGGTATGCTAGTTTGAAAATGATGGGCGTGTATCTAAAAATATATCAAATTTGACGAGATATGCGTAAATTATGTTCTACAACATATATTTTTGTAATGAAAAGGTGGAAACTAGTTCTTAGTTATGTTCTACAAGTATAGGCTAGCTATTAACACAAATATCGTGTTATTATCATGATTAGTCGCTGATGCATATTAGGTTTAACATGGAGTGGTGGGTCTAAAAAATATATAACTTTTGACGAAATGCGCGTAATATATGTTCTATAACATATTTCTTTTCAAGATATATAGGTCAACGCACTTCTTTATTATACTCTACAAAGTGTCCTCTATCTGTTACCACCAATATTGTGCGCATGTCATGATCACTCGCTGAGTTATGCTAATTTGAAAATGGTGAAGGTACAACCAAGAAATACCAATTTTGACGAAATATGTGTAAAGTATGTTCTGTAACATATATATTTCCAGAAATATTCCAATTATAACATACTAAATTGCTTAAACATATTATAGTCATATGTATGCCATTGCTATATACTTACTATAAAAACCAGTGGAGCATGCGGAAACTGCAGCTTGCTGCCCAATATATTTGTTTTGACAAATCAAATGTACATACTTTCAGGTAAAATACGTTTGACCATGAAATATGTCAACAAACCGTGATTGTATGCCTTTAGACCACAAAACCATGCATAATTTTGGTAGTTTATTATTACATGGCATTTACCATTGTAACGGATAATACCATCGAAAATACTATGTCTGGTTTATTAGATGGTACTGCTTAAATCATAACAATCACCGTGAAATGAAACGTGTTATTTTCATGTCAACTTTTGTCTTCAAGCTTGTCCATTATCTCTAACATGAACCTCTATAGAGAGCACATGCAAATCCATGCAATTGACTCTGTCTTGACTTCAAGTGGCATGTCCCCACACTCGCAATTCGTAAATATGAGGGTCAGTTATATGGGTGTGCCTATTTTCCGACGGGGGTCAAGCCGTTATTCTGCAGAGCACGTGCCACGCCAAGCTCGTGCCGCGTGACAGCCTCGTTCTCGCTATTTCGCACCCGATCCACCGCGCATGTCAGATTTTCGGTCGATATTTCTTGAAGTCTTGGAACAATGCCATCTGGACGATGGTTGCTCAATTTGACAAGTTCAGCCGAAATTATAAAGTATCTTGGCTGCTTCCATCCATACTAAACAACTGTCGCTACTTAGGAGGAGTCCGACAAGTACCGCTAGTTCAATGAATAACGTCCAAACGCGTTGACGCTATAGCTATAGAAAGAAATTTCTATATGATGTCGTTGACATGAGCTTAACTATTGTAACGAGATGATTACGTTTCATTTGATTTTAACTACTTCGCTGACACCTACTTACTGTATCGTTGCTTGTTGTTTTAATAATCAACGAGGTGTAACCAGTATCGAAATTAACACTTTAGCTGTCATTGTAACAATTGTCTAAGCTTCTGGCTACCGAAGTCAAGCTTTGTTATTCTTTTATCTTATTGTTTTGTACATAATATGGTGTTAACGCGTTAAACGATGACATATTAGTCAGATTGCCCCTGGCTAGTATACTACTACCCCCAGTCAGACCCGCTGTGACGTAACAATAATTCACCCACTCCCAGTCAGAGATTGAAGTAGTGTATTGAACGTATAGCGTGAAAGGAATATATTGCAATAAAATCGATTTGGTAATGCAAATTTGAAAACTCGTATGTATAGTATAGTATAGTATAGTATATGTATGTATAGTATACACGTTGGTTTTTTTATGAGTACCACTATACAAAGAAATACTACTTAAAATAAACATATTTATTTCATATTGATTAATGATAATACTAGGCTTAGTTCAACATTGCTGAAAAAGAAAAAAAGGTTTTATATCAATTACATGTATTAATATTTAATTAAAGGAATAAAGTATAATCATAAGAATAACAATATTCTCAAAATTCTAATACGATAAGCATCGCTGATATCATTTCATAGTTTTTAACATTCTGAAAAAAAACTAAGAAATTTTTCAGTTTCATATAATTTTATTATGTTCATGAATATTTTATTACATTTTTTTAACTACATATCCTTGTGAAAATAGTTACCATCCCCACATTTATTTTCACGTTATGTATATCATACAATATACATATTTTAAATTTAAACTACGCAAATGTGATTGGCTCGCATATGTGTCCATCTGCCGTGCTATTCTTGGTCTCGTCCTATTTTTATTCGGAAATTCCACTTTCTCAACTAAAATAAAGTTATCTTCTCTTCGTTCTTTGTATATCGTCCGGTTACCAGTTTTATAACGACACCTATTTTTGATAATTCGTGTTCTAAGGATTTATCGCTTTATAACTAGCGATGTTCTGTAATCAATAATACGGGCTTGCCAGGTAGATCATTCGCAAACAAATTCTAGAAACATCGGTGAGACTACAACCGAAATTTCCGCTATTTTCAAACGAATCGTGTGGAATGAGTTAATGCTATAGTAGAAAATGCAGCATCATCGTAAATCACGAACAAAGTCGTCTCGTTTCATACATGATGTGTGGCACTCGTAATAAGAGAAAAACCCAGTTCTACCAAACCGGGAAATCACTGCGACTGGGAACCTGTCAGAATTATTGAATACAGGTGACTGTGATTCCGATACAGGAAATGAGGTATACAGTCAAACTTTGGCCACACTTTCCATCAAGTGCTGTGTTTTCATTCGCAGCAGCGGATCCGGAGGTGGTGGGGGTCGTCTTATGCCCTATGCCCTGTGTGTCGCACAATGTTTGCTTTATATACAATAAAGCGAGAGCACAACGTAATGAACAGCTCAAATAAATAAAACAAATATTAATTTTACAATTATTCTAGGATATTAATTGATACTGATTGTTCACATTTTATATCAATTCGATCTGCTTAGAATACAGTACCGCTAATATTCAACGGCATCAGATCATTATTTTTATGCATTATAATTGTAGTTTATAACACTATAGATATCATCAGTGCGAAAATAGCAGTTTCTTTCTACAGGAGTCACGAAAACGCTTGTAGTATGGGTAGCTTAGCTGTCTCTCTGCAGATGTCAGTAGATCGCTTTTCATTACGGCTAAAATTTCAAAATTTCCGATGATAAAACTTTGGGTACTAAAATATGTCACTATCTTTGCAGATGCAAGGAAGTCGCATTTTATAATACCTAGATCTAGTGCTGTGAAAAACAATGTAGAGTAAATGCTCTAATTTAAAAAAAATGTCATACCGGTAATAGTCCATGGATTTGTATATTTGGGGGCGAATTTACTGTATAATCTATTCAGCATAATCAAACATATTTGTTTTACCATGGATTTATATATTTGGGGGCGAATTTGCTGTATAATCTATTCAGCATAATCAAACATAATTTTTTTTACCATGATATACAAATAATGTACATGCTGTGCGTGTGTTGATTTATTAACTTACCATGAAACGTCTGTCATCTTTATTCGCTGAACTTTATATGCACGTTGATAGCGCGTTTCCACCCTTGTCTTTTTTCTCTCTCTTGAATGATGAAATTTAGAATTGAGTTACTTTTAATAACTGAATGCAAATTTATGCATTACTAGTCCAACAAACGTACGGATATTTTTTTGAATTTATTTTATTAAGTTTGTAAAAAAAAAAGAAGCTTATGTTAACTGGTTTTGACAAATCAGATGCACTGGGTCCCTGTGTTCTTGAGGATATCCCAGGATATTAAACTGTAAATTTAATGTACATATATATATATATATATATGTGTGTGTGTGGAATATGATGATACTTTTACATATTTGTGAATTAATAATAGCTTGTAATGTTAACTGGGAAGATTTGTTTGTACATTTAACATTGTACATTTAACATATCATCTATGTCTATAATAAATTGCCTGTTGGTGGTTGCTTCAAATTCGCTCTCAGGCTTTCCATCTCTTCTAACCTGACGAAGAACGGTAATTAACGAGGTGTCATTATTCCTTAATTGGTAAGATTATTCAAGCTAAGACGTGAATATTCTCGTTTTCCAGATTTACGCAGGACTGCTTCTTACTGATACACCTTTGGTCCGGAAAGCGGGAGTAAACCGAACAAAGAGAATAAAATAGAATCACTTGAAATTGAATCGCCTCGCGCATAAAATAAAATTTCCACGTTAAAATGTTGAACTGTTTTGCTCTTTTGAGTTTTTCTGTCAATTTATGGGCAATGGTCAAGTAAATTAGTGTTGATGACGTAAAAAAAAAAGATAAATAGAACTTATAGTTAAAGCACATGCTATGATAAATGTGTTTGTATACACACATATACATACACACACGCATACACACACGCACACACAGACACACACACGCGCACACACGCATACACACACGCACACACAGACACACACACACGCACACACAGACACACACACGCGCACACACACATTTGAGACTAGTATAGGCCTATGGCTGGATGAAAGAAGGATGAATGGATACATGTGATGTGGAGGGATGGGTGGATATATATAGAGATACGTTGGGACGTTTTGTTTTTCAAGCTTGTGTAATCTGGAGGTATCGCCGTTTATGCAATTTACAACGAGACAGACTTGTATGCCCTTGTATCGTGCACACGATACTCTACTGTCTCAATATAAGTTAAACACTGTGTATTCAAACAGCTTACCAAGCATGTTACGTGATACATAACAAATGGGGACCATATGACCAGTGTGCTGTCAACCATCTTGTTTTTACGAACCTAAAGATTGTCATACCTTACGTTTGGAAATGAAATCACGAAATTTCTCAAGATCCACCTCTTCATCCTGCATACATTTGATCTTAGTTTGATTTTTGACATCAGGTGTTGATTTAATTGCAACAAAGAGGCAATATGGCGTACAGTTACAAGGGCGACAGAAGTATACTGCTTCTCGTTAACGGGCATCGATATACAAATCAAATTAATACGGGCGTTTGTCGTGTCTTAAAACAGGTTTACAGCTTCGGCCACATGAAACGTGTGTATTCTTATTAACAGTCACAATCTGTCAACGTTATGTATCAATTATAAACGTTGGCGAAACCAAAGACGAACGTTGTGCAAAAGAGTGGAAGCATCCGCGGGGGACAACACTGGTAGTGGAAGTGGTGGGAAATCGGGGGAAAGTTTTGTTATGGTAAACGGAAGAAATCGCGACAGTTGTTAAGGTGTCTGTGTGCCAAGCGACAGCCGGTGAACTGACAATGGAAGGAGTCATTATTCTACACTCTCGCACAGTTCCGCAAGCCTTGTTTCCCACGCGATAAATGTCTCGTACCTGAGCCCCGAGATTGCATAGACAAATTACTACGCCAAAACGACAATTAATATTCATTTTAGATAACAAGATAAAGTCAATCAACTAATAGATGATTCTTATCCGCATCGTGTATTGCAATAATTGTGCATGTGATCACTCACGTTACTTTCTTTCGGTTAATTTACATGCGGATTATATTTTGTCGCGTGGACATCGCCAGAGTGCGTGATCCGCCGGGCTCTATATATAGCACGGTGACTTCATTCGAGCCGAACACATGTATGTTGGACTGAGCAATTGATAACATATTGGAACCTGTATCACCCAACTGGAGTCTTATACCATACATCTAAACGTGAGTAGTATTTATATGTTTGGATGCGGTACTTATTCTAGGAATATTTATGCATGTGTGTCTCTGTGGGGTCTTCGTTGCAATACACACTGTGATGTCCGCAATGTTGTCAGCGGAACAGATGTTTGCTTCGGTTCCGGGTTTTATAACGGAAAATCTTCTTCCTATTAATATACTATCAGTTCCTGCTAATTTACTATAAAGATAGTTATTGAGTATACCTCACCTCCAGTATCATCAGTATATCTTATTAATTTTAGTTTATTTGTATATTCTTCACTCACACACACTCTCTCTCTCACACACACACACACACACACACACAAACAATATTCAAAATTAGCATATGGTTGTATGTCCAATATGTTTATTTAAATAATACTGGTTTAATATCGAAAGAATAATATTATTCATGCTCATGAAAGTTGTTTAGATTCATGATGTAATGTTTAATGGTAGTGATTGTGTACCTGTATTGAATTGCATTCATTCAACATATGTTGTTTAATTATTCACATGGTGAGGTCATTGTGTATATATAAATACTTCAAAGGAATCCGGGTGTTTCTATGTGTATTGCATTATGTAAAGTTATAATTTCCTTTCGTTTCTTGTATATAATTAATTAAACTGACATAGCAATTTTATATTTTAGCATTTGTTGCAAATGCCACACAATTCTAGTGCATCTCGTCAAACAGCATGCCATGATTCATAGGTGGTTGGTTGCTATATGCTATCCCACGAGACCAGATAATCAAACATTTAAATGGCAACATGTGACGAAAGTTGGATAAATCGGATAATTTCTAGCGTATTGAATGGGAAATTGCTATAATTTGAACATTTTATCATCTTGTCAATATTACGGCAAGTCACACGTTACCATATGGTATACTGGCAACCAGCTGGCAACAGGATCACGTGATGATGTTTACATTTTGTCGTTACGTGAACTTTGTGTTCCGGCGTGGTGTTTACTCACTTTCGTTTCAATTTCCAGACTAGGTTTAATTTTGACAAATATTTTGATACGATGACACTTCGGCATGTCATTTGTTATGGAGGAATTGGCGTAGAGTTATGTTTCGCGCCACCATATGGTTAGGGCGATATGTGTGTCACGTGACAGGAATCCTCGAGTCGGAGCACGAAGGATTACGCGCGCTCCCCCCCACATCTGTTATCAGACTGCATCACGTGATTTAATATCTTGTTAAATAATTCACGAACCCTATTATGAGTGATGCTGTGTTTTTTAAATATTTGTGTTTTAAAATTAATTTTTTTTAAATTACATTAATGATGATTACATTTCTTTTTATTATTGGTGTCTATATTTAATCCGGCATCGTTTTATTTTTATTTTTGAAGTTGTTAATTAAATTTACTCTTTAAACATAATAATATTAGGATGTAAGCTATTTTCCATAATCCGTACTTCAATAGCATATGTCATCCTTGTTTACCAAGTCATAACGTATGCATATGTCGAAAGAAAACAAGCCATCGGTGAAACTCATTATAGACTAATATCGAGTATTCGTTAGTACTTGACCTAATACTGGCACCATCACGTCCCCCCGGGGGTATATCGCACTCTAACTCGTCCATGCACAGCCCTGGGAATTGTGGACTGGAACCCAAACGACAGGACCGACACCCTGGTAGGCCTACCTCAAGGATATCCGTGCTACAGTGGCTTCTTACCTCAGTCTCCACCTCGCGAATTCTCACTACAAGCAGTCGTGTGTGTGTGTGTGGGGGGGGGGGGGGGGGGGGATCGGTGGCCGTTAGA
>JAUTBT010001997.1:0-10341 GCA_032361225.1 Lepetodrilus schrolli
CACACACACACACACACACACACACACACACACACACACACACACACACACACACACACACACACACACACTGAATATGATAGCCCACACAGGACCGTCTCAAGTTTTAAACTATTGATTGATTTAACCGTCTCACTGTTTTAACATTTAAGCATTATTACAACTTGCTTTCAGATGTCAGATCAACTCAAATCCGCCAGAGATGAATTAAGAAAAAAAGATGCTCTTATTCAACAACTGTCAAGGTGTGTTATAATTTATATATGCTATAGTACATATTAGTTAAATTAAATATTGATTGTTCATTTTGTTCATGACAATACTATGTTTTGAGGATGTAATCTACACGTACTTTTGCTCTTCTTATCTTACAATAATAATAATAATAAATTTTAAAAAACAGAGAGAGAGAATGAGAATATCTATTATATGAGTGGTCATATATTAAACTCCTTGGCAAAAATAATATTATGCTCGGCATAGGCTCGCATAAAATCATTTTTTGCCAACGAGTTTATTAAATTCAGTAATATATGAATACGAATGTGATATTCTATTTATCACATAACTGTAGAAACTATTGTAATATTGATTTTCAGTCACAACCACTATATATAGGCAAATGTTTTGGGAACTGGGCTAAAGCACGCGAAAAATTCCAAGTAAATGTGTAAATATTAATAAATGTGGTTGCATATTATATTGAAGAAATATTTTAACTATATTCGACAAATTAAGTCCCAAGAAGAAGCTCTAAAAAGAGGTCCAAAAATACTTTGATATCGCGTATAAATACAATTATATAAATCTATTGTGTTATTGCAGTAGTTAACATGTTTATATTTATAACATGGGTTTATTGCACTCACAAACTACTATGTTATGTGATAAAGCGCATTATTCATAATAGTGCTCTGTGCTCGTGTGTGTAAAAATAACATGAAAAGAACAGACAACAACTATGCTCGTAGACTATCGAATAATATTGAATTGATTTGATTTTGAAAATCTGTATTTATATAATTATAGTTTGGACTCAGCCCCTAGAATTCACAGATCTCCCGACCCTCTCAGGGTAAGTTTTATTACTTCCAGTTCGGTCAATCAATTTAATTCAAATTAAATTTTGAATCAAATATCCCGCTGCATGTACATAGTGGTCTTCTTGATGTCAAGTTCGTAAAGTTTAATTTGAGATGTGAACTGAATAATGTCACAACTTCTATATTACGAAACTTAATAGTATTCACAACCATAAAACAGGCGGGATTGAACGACCTATACGTGGACCTGAACGAATGCTAGTTGAAAATGATATTAACGAATTTAATGTTACGTCGAAGGTCAAATCGTTAAAATTCGTTAAAGTTTTTATTCTTGTCAAAGTTTTATGATTTATATGTATACATGTTCTGTTTCGAAGGTTGATACCCTTTACCTGGGAGATCGCACTGCCGTGGAACAATGCCGCCTTGAACTAGCTGCAATGCAAGTCAAATACGAGAAGCAACAAATACAGGTATACAGAACATCTGTTAAAACAATTGAAGATTCATACAGTGTCTCCTTATATGTTATTACTGTATTGTAAAATTTTGTATTCTTTTATTATCGTACTATTGAGTTAAACATTAGACATACAGCATTAAATAACAATTGGATTACAAGTACTAATTTGAAAGTTACCTATCTGACGTGACCATGGTTGGATGCATTGCTAAGGATCTTGCGGGTTTCCTCCTGCCATAAACTGACAAGCCGTGATATAAGTGAAATAATCTTGAAAGTGGCTCTAAATCCCACCCACCCCTCCACCCCAGAGGAAATCTCAGGAGTACTGATTACTGATATGAATAGGCCTACTCATATCAACACTGGTCTATATCACACGATGACAGCATGTCAACAAAACCTGGTGTTCTCTAAACCCCAAATATAATTTAAAATAAAAATAGTACTCAATCTGCATTTAAAAAAAAAAAATATCACATTTCCGTCAACCAGCTCAGAGAAGCAGACAATGAAGCAGAATGCAAGTCAATAAAAGTCAGAGAGCTTCAGCAATTATTAGAAACGAATCGAGAAAACGAAGCAAAGTTGTCAGCACTGGTCCAGTCACAACGAGATCACGTGAGAGAGCTGGAGGACAAAGCAGGGTCCATTGAAACGGTGGCTGGACGGAGTGAATTGACGATCGACACGCTACAGAGAGATTGCCGTGAAAGCAGGGACAAAGTAGTGGAACTTGAAGGGAGACTCAGGTTGGTATTAAACAAAATGGCATATTATTTAAATTTTAATGAAAGTTATCTAAAAACAAAAAATCACCAAAAAAAATATAAAAAGAAAAAAGAAAGAAGTACATGTAAGCATATTATGAACAATGGTTGCTCGTACGTTTCTTGTCGCAATAATGTACAATATAGGCCTACTAAAATCCCGGTCAACGCCCGCTCATACTGCCGCGGAACCCTAGCCAAGGAGTTTATTTTCAAAAACTTTCACTTAAAACTTAAAAATTAAAATTAGATCTCGTTTTGCTCCTTAAACATTTTGACATTTTTATGAACGGACGCGAGCGATGTCCAAATATCTGAGCATGTTTCGGATCTTATTTTAATTAGATTGAAACATCGTCGATTATAATTAAATATACATTTGCACTGCACTTTTATTGTTAACGGATACGGTAAACAGTCCAGTCAACAGACAACAAGCCGACAGTTGTCTTACACGTCCAATGCCCCACAATTCGTGCATATTCTGAAATTCTCTTGGTGGACAGGAAACAGCTGGAGGAACGTGAACATTCAGAAGCACGTGCAGACGAATGCGAAAAGAGACGTTCAGACCTCCAGTCACAGCTCAGCAGGTTGCTGCATGCAGACGACCTCTACGACTCTTTACCCGCAGCACCGGAAACCATCATCAGGAAGGTAAGCAACTTACAATGGACAGTATGGCCGTTCAGGGAAAGAACTTAACTTAACAAAACATGAAATTTCTACTAGCCCGCAGGATACCATTAACATTAGGAGAAATGAATCGGGCAGCATGGCGAGTGGGAACTTATAACCCTGCGCAGTTGATATTTAAATTTCCTCGAATGTGATTGGTCAAAAGGATTGCAAAAGTGTTGTATGATGCGATTATACATCTACGAAATAATCAGTTAAAATTGTTTGATTGAATTATCAACCTCGACACTCCTGTAGGAAGCGGTGTAACTCTAGGGTAACTCCAACCTTAGCAATGGTGAAGTCTTTTGCTTAGGACGGAGAGAAGGTTGTCTCAGAGTTTTTCCATTTCACACAGGAGAGCCCTTGGCGCTAGATGTATTATTACTTCAATAGGATATATATACTCTCAGAGTGAACCACTCTATATAATGGTGTGGTAAAGGTTTACCGTCCAATAGATTCATCATGTACAGGATACTGTTCATATTCTATAAAGCAGAGTGGAATACCATCCCATTAGTTACACTCAATGGTACAGAGCATGGATACTATTTTATACATTTGCAACAAAGTACGTAATAAATGGAATGTAGTAGGTACATGTAGGCAGTTTTCACAAAATCTGGGTATCTATGAGACCAAAAGCACATAGGCGATGTGGCTCACGAGTGCTATGAGAAATAATATCCTGGTCAAAAGGACACTAAACCTCCCGTATTAATTTTAAATATTATGCCCAAAGGACAGGTACTAACAAAAGAACTCCCGGTCCTTAAGAGAATCTATCGGTCGGACCGACATATTTCGAACACTGTATTAATTATAAGTGTGTGTACACCACGGAACTCTTTATTCCATCGTTTCTGTTGCTCTTCCTATCAGATAACTGATATCATGCAAGATAACGCCATGATGAAAGGCGAGGTGCTGACGTTGAAGGAGGCGCTGAACAACACAGAGATGGAGATGAAGGCCAGCAGAGAAACCATAATGAGGCTGGTGTCAGAGGTCGGCCGTGAGCAGAAGGTAGCAACGAGATTCACCAACGACCTCGACTCGTTGAGACTGGTGAGATACGCATTAATTTATTTATTTAAAAACAATGGCATAATCTATTTGGGCCATTTTATTGAAGTACGAAAAGTTATTGTATAATGTTTACACTTATGGTAAATACATCATAGGCATATTTAAGATTTTATATTTATCGCCAAAACATCACACACATACGCGCGCGCACACACACACACACTAGCACTAACACACGCACGCACACACACACTAACACACGCACGCACACACACACGCACACACACACACACACTAACACACTAACACACACACTAACACACATTTCACTCTAGATAACCAGCACATTTACAGGTTGCAGCACTCGACATACACGGAAACACAAGAACATTGCCTACTTCAAATATGATATCAGTAGTTAATAGCCATGAATTTCAGAGGATGAACATACAAAAGAACCATATCTGTATGTTTTTATATCAATGAGGGACATATGTACATATACGCGCGCACGAACACAAACACACACGCCCGCGCGTGCGCGATGATACTAATAAGAGTAGTAGTAATAATAATAATTTTAAAAAATAATGGGATATAATAATAATGATGCTGATGATGATAATAATAAGAATATCAACAATACCAACAACATCAACGACACATGTAACAATGTCTCCCAACAGGAAAGGGACAATGCCATTGGAGCAAGACACGAACTAGAACGCGAGGTGGGACTTCTCAAGGAAAGGCTGGACGCCAACCAGCGGTCGTTGGATGCCACGAGGGAAGAGCTTGAGATGAGACAGGGCCGCCTGTCACACCTTGACCGCGAGATGCGCGAGTCCACCCACAATGTCCGCGGCTGGGAGAACCAGTACAGGATGTTCAAAGACCAGGTCGCCAGTCTGCTGAGCAACTCGTACAACACCGTTGAACCCAGTGAAGACATGATCAAAGACATCATCCGTCGAGTTGTCCAGTCCAACAAAGACTATGAAATGGTGAGACATCGTTAGATTCTTGCTTTTCCTACTACGTTTTCCTTGCGTGTGAAATATTCCCTCTGCGACGAAAAACAATAATTCAATCAAAACCTTTTGCGATATTAGCACCATTACTGAGCCCACTTCCGGCATGCGCACTTCTCACACACATATCTGTAAAGGATAGTTCATAGAATCAGAAATATGTGGCTTACTGAACATTGGGAAACTACCGTTTACGTGAACACTTTTATTAAGCGTTACATGAGAAGTATGATTGTATATAATGAGAATCTTGTATCCAGCAACTGGAGACAATGGAAGCGAGAGTGAAGGCGCTGACGGACCAGCTTGACGGCCAGTTTGACATGAATCGCTCTGTGAACACCCACACCAAGCAGATGGAGACGAACATGTACGATTTGGAGCAGAGGCTGCGCAGCGCAGAGGGAGAACTGGTCGCCGGCGACGTCCTCAGAGACGGACTCAAGACGGAGAAAGAGAAGGTGAGCACTACATCCACATGTAATGATCCGGTGTCAGAACTTTAATATTTTGTTTTATTAAAGAAAACTAAAGGGATTTTTGTCAGACACACATGTAAAATTTAGATGTATTTGGATTTTTTTTATGTAACGTTGTTGACAATTAGAAGTGGACATCTAATAAAATAAAAAGAGGTGAGCAATAGCTGAAGCATTATATGTATCTTTCCCTTCAACATTCATTCTCATTACTCCATATTTCCAATAAATGAAACTTTTATACATGTAACTATTTCTATGCATTTTTTCTTTAAATTTTCCTTTGAACATTCTCTTTATTCCATTATACGTTTTTCCTCCCACCCACCCAGTACCTGCGCTTGCTACAAAGACTCGGCGAGAGGATGAAGATGGAACGCATCACCGTCGACATCGGCCTCGACATGGCAATGGACGCGATCTTGGCCCGCGCAGACCAGCTGATAAAACTTGAAGCGGACACTCTGGCCGACCGCAGCACCCACATCTACAACCTGCAGCGCAAGGTGAAGAGTCTCAAGGAACAGCTGGAAAGCAAGGACCTCCACATCGACCTCCTGAGGAAGAAGATCACCAACCTGGAGGAGCGCGTGCACGGAAGGTTCGACCTGGAGAAGGAGCGCGACGGCGAGTCGATGCGGGTCCGGAAGTTGGAGAAGCTCGTGGACAAGTACAAGATGCAGATGACGGATGCAAGACAGGAGCTGCAGAATCTCAAAGCGCAGCTACTGGGATCCAGTGAGCTGAAGGTACGTTTAACTTATTAGGATTGATATGTTGTTTATATTGTAAGCTCCAATGCTTCGACAGGCTTATAAAGTAACAAACTAACCTCGAGGAGATACTGCTGGGAGATATTGCTATTCGGAGAGGCTTGGATGAATAATTATTTTAATGCAATTTAAATATCAACCAATCAGATAACTCCTCTAAGTTTAGATCCAAGCCTCGCTGGTCAGAAACGGAGTTCCGAATAGCAATGTCTGTTTAAACCAAAGTAAAACTTCAGAATAACTCGCAAAATGACTCGATGTACTTGTGCCTATAAGAATTTATCAGAGGTATTTTAAATGACACTCTACGTCAGATAAGAGTGCATGGAACTATATTACCCAATTGTCCTCTACGATCAGGTCAGGACTCTAGAGCAGCGGAAGGACATCGGTGAACTGGCTAAGCAGGTGGAGGAACTTGAAGAAATCAGAAAGAGGCAGAACCGGAAGATCGCCGACCTCAAGTCCTCGGTACACATGCACGAGAACGAACACCAGGAGAAAAGGGTGGTTTCAGACAATGCTGTGCAGGCGCTGTCCAGTGAACTCCGGACAACCAAGAATGCCCTGGACTCTGTGCAGCACAGGGAAAAAACTGTATGTATTTGAAAACTTGCTTCCCTTCTGTTTATTAATTGTTAATTAATGATTTAATATTTTTTTTTAATGCATTGCTGAGTATTTTATTATCTCTTCTGTTTATTGATTTGAAATTTAAATAAAAAATGTGCTTATTGGTTTTGTTTTGGTGTCTTTTAAAAGTATTAAGCTATTGATTTGAGAAAACTATAAGTATTTTATAACTTGCTTCTCTTCTGTTTATTACTTTTTTTATTTTATTTTAAAAATGCTTTTATTTTGTTTTGTTTAGGTGTCTTTCTAAAGTAGACTTATAATGCTGTTGATTTGTGAAAACTATAAAAATAAAAACCTATTTAAAAACCCGCTTCTCTTGTTTAATGAGTTACAATTTAGATTAATTTGTTGTTGTTGTTTTTGTTGTTTTGTTTTTTGTTGTTGATATCTTTCTAAAGTATTATGGTGTTGATTTGAGAAAACTGTAGGCGGAAGTATTTTTCAGCTTATCTTCTGTTTATTAATTTGTAATTGATTAAAAAAAAAAAAATTGTCTTGTAATGACGTCCTTCTGAAGAATTATGCTGTCGATTTGATGTCAGTGAATTTCATTTTAGTCTTCCTACTGATTACCTCGATTTTATTTTAATGTGGAATCTTCTCTGCTATGTCATAGTAGATTACATTTACTATCTACAGCCATTAACGTCTAATAGTTTCTCATCTCAATACATGTGCACGTAGACTTTCGTATTCACACAAAATTCAGTTTCTTTAAATTATCACGTTATGTCATTTTGCCCACAGCTGTTGGACTTCCGCAACGTCATTTGTCGTATGTTGGGTCTGGAGATTAACACGCTGGCGGTGCCGGACTACGAGATCCTGTCCCGCCTGGAGAAGCTGATACAGACGCACCACACGCAGACGTACACGACACAGGGTCTGGAGGAGGCATTGGCAGACATGGAGGACGGCTACTCCAGCGACTACGGTCACGTCAGGCGAACTTTGGAGGCCGCGGACCCCATGATTCGGAGATCTCGCGAGAAGAGCAAACGACGAGCTGCGCGTGCGCGCGTTCGAGCTCGCTCTCTTTCTCCTTCGCGAAGGATAGATCCTAGATCTTATTGAAAACCAAAATGTTTTTTTAAATGAAATAATCATGAGGCCTTATATTATTTATGTTTTTGTAAATTTATGTGTTTCTTAGGAATATGACATTGTGTTCACAATGCATATATTTCAACAAAAAGCTTTAATTTTCTACCAGAACTTATTATGGCTTAGATCTATATCCCTGTTGCTTTGTTCCGAAGTCATTCTAAAAAATAGATTCTAATGATTTCAAGTATTTTATCTCTTGTGTTAGGTACCCTTTTTATGTAACTTAACGGTAGGTATTACGTTACCTTCATACCGTCATAATTGCTTAATAATTCTTGGTTAATATTTTGGTTCCTCAACTTTAATCATTGACATTAGCCGTATTACAATTTTGTAATAATTTCTGACTGTGATATATGTCGTTGTCTTGTAAGTAGCCTGTTACTAATTGAGAATTGATGTCCAATTGTTATTACATGAATTGTTAAGTTAAATATAAGCATGTAAATAGTTATAGTGGTGTAAAATCACATGTCATATTGTGCAAATTAGCGGGATAAAATAAATCACATATTAAGATAGATAGATATATTTAATAGATATGGCAATCTACATATACTGCCTTAGCTTTCTATTTTATTCACATACATGTGCAAATTTCAGACACAGATATATTTTGATCGTCCTTCATACTAGAAGCATTAAATACAATTTATTTAAAAGCAATGTGAATAAATTATTTTACACATTTTAACAAATATTGAGATGTTGACAATAACAAATTTAAAAAAAGCTATATGCGAGACTGAGCATTCATTGCTTTGTGAATGTGCTAATGTTTATTCAGGGAAATATGGTTACAGATGTATGACATAGATACATTCTTTACACAAAAATTATCTTTAGCATACTTGTTTTCTACATCATATGAGATGTATACATGTACATGTATTTTTTTTTAGCGACTATCATTCCACCTATGAACATTCTTCCTGACGTCATCAATGAACATATATGAACATTTTATGTAATCGTTCTCATTTCCACAAAGGTTATAATATATTATATGAAATAAAAGAAAATGATATAGCGTATCTCTATTATAGTGGTATCTAATAGTGGTATCTAATGAGAGAGAGAGAGAGATTCTGCGTCGAATTATTCCTGTATTATTTGAAAATATGCAGGTAATATTTTTTCTTCTACGGAATTTTCATCTGCATAATACATATGCGAGATGAGAGAGAGAAGAGAAGAGAGAGATGAGAGAGAGAGAGAGAGAGACTCATATATGAGTGGTCATATATTAAAATCCTTGGCATAACCTCGAATAATAACTGATTTGCCAAATTGTTTAATAAATGCTTAATAATGTTTAATAAAATATGCACACGAATGTGAGATTCACAGAACTGAAGAAACTATTGCATTATTGATTTTCAGTCACAAACACTATTTAGGCAAAAGTCTTGGCAACTGGGTTTAATCACGCAGACAAAATATAGTTCCAAGTAAATGTGTAAATATTAATAAATCTGTTTGCATATTTAATTGAAGAAATATTTAATTTTATATCTGACAAGTTAAGTCCCAAAGAGAAGCTCTAAAAGAGGTCCAAAAGGCTTTGATATAGCGTATGAATACAATTATAAAAATCCATTGTATTATTGCACTAGTGAACATATTTATATTTATAGCATGGGTTTATTGCACTCCCAAACTCCAATGTATATCTATATCTATTAGTAAATAAAATAATAGATTAGTCGTTCAATAATTCATTTTGAAGTCCTTCTCTAATTGACCTATACATTAATTGACAACACCTTGATTTCATTTGGACACATTTCCGTCATATTGACCAGTACCATGTCAACCCGTCTGACGTTTAGTTGGGTTATCGTAGAAACAATATTTTCGTCCAAATAACAATGCTATTGGCATATAGTTCTATACAGGAGTACAGCTATATTATTTAATATGTGGACATTTACAATTATATAATATGTACATATGTATCATCGTCGCAAATGGGTGAAAGATCCATAATCCATAATCCATAATCCATAATCACTCACTCAATCTCATTCTTAATCTTTCTTTATTCTCTCTCCGTCTTTTCTTTCCCTTCTCTTGGAGCGGTTTTCATTTGTAATTTAAGTTGTAATAACATCTAACCTATCCATTGTATACAATATTAGTAAACTAAGCTATCAACTTTGGTTAAATTTCTCATGAAGTACCATGCAGTTGGTGAACGAATAGGTTTTCTACAATTTATTTATTTATTTTTTGATTTGGGTTTTAAATCGCTTTCAAGATTCTTTCACTTATATCACGACTTGTCAGTTTAGGGCAGGAGGAAACCCGCAATATCCGTAGCGCT
>JAUTBT010001998.1:0-10340 GCA_032361225.1 Lepetodrilus schrolli
ATAATGCACTCAAAATGGTCACATATAAAGATAATTATTGTATCTCTCTCTCTCTCCCTCTCTATCTCTCCCCTCCCCCCTCCCCCTCCCCCCCCTCTCTCTCTCTCTCTCTCTCTCTCTCTCTCTCTCTCATAAATACATTTTTTTAATTTATTTTTTATAAAAGAATGTATAAAAAAAAATATTGGCCTGCTTGTAGTGCCTGTGATTTAACTAACACTAACACACAATATTTCCCATGTTTATTAAAAGTACAGTTTGTTGACAAATTTCATGGTCAAACGTATTTTACCTGAAAGTATGTACATTTGATTTGTCTACTGTACACAAGTATATTGAGCAACATGCTACATTTCCTTCTGGTCCCACTGGTTTTGAATATTTTCATATTTTTGTATTTTTTATTGTGAAATAAAAGATACAAAAATACAATAAAATGTTAATATATTTTAAAACAGTTGGGCATGCAGAAAATGTAGCTTGTTGCCTAATGAATATAGTGTAGACAAATCAATTGTACATACTTTCAGATAAAATACGTTTGACCATGAATATGTCAACAAACAAATCTTTAAAATTTGGTTCCATTTTCAGAGTATAGAAAAGCTGGAATCTCTGGTTGAGAAACTGTCTGTCTGGATAGATGAAATCCCACCAATCGACCAACCTCAACGTTTTGGCAACAAGGCATTCCGAGACTGGTTTGCCAAACTGAAAGAGGTTTTGAATAGATTCTATAATTTCCATATGATGTTAGCTTGTTTTTGTTTTTTTTTAAACAGTATTTATTTGCAAACTCTTCTGAGATTCATGAGTAGCCAACTGAATGGCTATCAGAATATGTTACCATCATATCAATTTTGGTTAGCCAGTGACAATGGTTATTTTGTCATCGGCATATCAATTTCGATTATGGGCGGGTGATAGCGCAATGGTAAAATGTTTATAGCCAATGGTTCTAGGTTCAAATCCTGCCCTGGGGACCCATCATCAATGTTTGTGAAAGTTGCCTTTCTGACATGAAATTGAAAGAATGTGCTGTCTGTACTGTGGCAATGATCTGTCAGTACCAGCCAGTGCTAGCAGGTTTACTGTAACATTCCGCGCCACGGATGTTGCAGGTTTATTCCTGCCATAAACTGACAAGCTGTGATATAAGTGAAAGAACCTTGAAAGAGGCTCTAAACCCAATCTCCCCCCCACCTCCCCCCAATAATAAAAACTCCATTGAGAAAAAAAAACGAGAAAAAACATAACATGCCCTGAAAACTAAATGTTAATCTTTCATATTTTAATAATTAAGGAAAGGGCAGTCCTATTATATAAAAATGACCAGAGGCGCGTATTTTTTATTTTTTTTAATGCTAACAAGTTTTTATCTGGTCCTGGCATTCAATCAATTTATCTTGTTGATGAGGAAACCATGCTACCGGTAACTGAGTTATCGGTGCATGAACAACATGTTGTGTTCAGTTCTATGATTAAACCAACTGACAGTTTTATGTCTGCATCTTGCGACGACTCGCTAGGTATACGAAAAGAAATAAGGAAGATTTTGAATACCTCCTCTTTTCGTGAGTATACTTAGCCAGTCATGGAATAAGGCTCACCCTTCCTACTCCACTCAGAAGCATGACTGGATTGCTTAGGGGAGAAAAAGAAGAAGACTTAGAGGCTACAGGAAGTTGCGTGTGGATCATGGGTAGAAAATAGCTAGAAGTTAAATTTAGATCTGAATCTGGGGATTCCCCTGTCATGTTTTCTCCGACCAGAGAAATAATGCATCTTGATATGACTGGCTAAGTATTCTCACGAAAAGAGGAGATATTCAAAATCTCCTTTAATTTGCACTTTGAGTAACCACTTGCTAGATGGAATATTGTACATTATCAATGGTCTTATAGTTATAATTCGCTGCTCTTTTATTTCAGAACGGCAATAGTTTGTTAATCGACTGCTTTGGCGAGCAGTTTCGTCCAGCGCATCCGGAGCTAGGATTCTACCTTGAAGGGAGTGTGGGCAACTCCATCCGGATAGACTATGGCACAGGTTGGAAGGGTTTATTATCTGTCAGGGGTAGGAAGGGTATATAATTTGTCGGTGGTATCATACTGTTCATTGACAAATACTGACTCTTATTTCATGATTGGCAAACATGAGCTGGCTTGTATATTGAAAGAAAACATCACTGTCACATCAAAATGTTTGAAAACCAGTGAGAAAATGATGCAATAGAAAATGACATAGTATCGTTAAGAAATTGACTGAACATTATTTAGGAAATATGCCAACATTGCTATATTGCCAGAGGTAAAGTGGGTACACAGGGCCGTACATGAACCTTTTGAGGCACTTGTCCCTGTGTCGGGCATGAAATTACTTGCCATGTAGATACATGGCTTGTTAATCTGTTTCACTTGTTCGACTGTAGATAACACCTGTCCTCGGCAAACAGACAATCCTTACTGATGAGCCCTAGTACATTGTTTTTGACAAAACAAAGTAAAGCGAATCCTATGTACGTTTTGCAGTATATTTGTAACAATTTAAAATGTTACTTTCTGATGTTTTGATATGCAAAAGTCTGCTTCTGTGTTTGCAGGTCACGAACTGAACTTTGTCACTTTCCTCTGCTGTTTGTACAAGTTGGGGATTCTAGTAGAGACAGACTATGCAGCAACAGTGCTTCGAGTTTTTGACAAGTGAGTAGAATTGTATTTTCTGAAAACTTTGTAGGGAGTCAAACCTTTTTGTATTTTTAATTTTTTGCTGAGATTATCTCCCTTTTAAGATCGTTCAAATTTCTTGAATAACCTCTTTTTCATTGTGTTTTTATATTCAGGCATGGCAATTTTCCGCACTGGACATGGCTTGCGCCAGGCCTGCAGCCCCCAGACCCCAGGCTTGTTTTCTGCTGAAATCACAATTGTCTGTTGCCATGCCTGTATATTAAAAGCATAATAGAATGGGTTTGTTTATTTTCATCTGGAAGTATGTATATTTGATGTGTCTACACAAGTATATTGGGAAACTAGATACATTTTCAGCATTTCCCACTGGTTTTCAATATTTTCATATTTTAGAATTTTTTAATATTAATAGCTATGCACAGAGTATATACGTCATCGAGCAGTGTGTGCGACTGAATTGCTGTTCAACGTCGAAGCGAGAAGCTCCTCTCAGCGAAGATATACGCCATTTGCATTATTTGGTGTAGCGATTTGCAAGGGATTTCCTTGTGCCGTAGATACATGGAAGACATTTTTGCGATACAAATGCAATGATACATACACTAATTGAATGTACTTTGCATTTCCAACTCGTATTTGGTCAATTGCGGCAATAAAAATCTGATAGTATGCGTTTAAATATATTAATATTGATAAAATCTTCCATCATGCAGGTATATGAACTTTGCCCGCAAGCTTCAGTTGACCTACAGAATGGAGCCTGCAGGGAGCCACGGTGTGTGGAGCTTGGACGACTACCAATTTATCCCATTCCTGTGGGGCAGCTCACAGCTCATTGGTGCGTACACGATTGGTTGCCATCATCTGGGATTTAAGACAGAGTTGTATGCGACATTACCATAATAGGGAATGCACTGTCTGTACTGTCGCAGTGCAGTTATCCCCCTTGGTACCCTGTATTTATCATCCTTCATATGAAAAGATTGTACTTGCTGTGACCCATTTTAGTGCTCCGCATTTTAAAAAAATAAATAAATAAAACTATTTATTGGTGAAGTCTCCCAAGATTTATATGTTAAAGGACTGGTAAGCTCGGATGAGTTTGAATGGATATCCCTGTTATGTTTGTGCCAGGATATTCCATGAGCTAGTACCACCAGCCAGTGTAAAGCTGGCCAAGTACAAGCAGGGCATGTGAATACAAAACATGTCCGTCATGATATGAGTGAAATAATCTGGAGTAGTATATTCTTGAAAATAGATCTAAACCCCAATTCAACCAACAAATCATTAGTACCCGTCTGAAAACTGACCGGGTTCAAATCCCATCCTGGGTGCCTGGCATCAATGTTCACGAAAGTTACCTTTCCAGCTCGATATTAATAGGATGTGCTGTCTGTACCATGGCAATGCGATTACCTGTCAGTACCAGCCAGTGCTCGCAAGTTTACTGCAACATTTAGTGCTACAGGTGTTGCAGGTTTCCTCCTGCCTTAAACTGACAAGCCATGATATGAGTGAAAGAATCTTAAAAGCAGATCTAAACCCGAATTTTAAAAAGAAAATGACATGTGGTATGAGTGAGATATTGTTGAGAGCGGTTCTAAGTGTCAATTAGGGGCAGGTGGTAGCGCAGTGGTAGAACATTGGATTTCGGAGCCAAAGATTCCATGTTCAAATCCCGCCCAGAGGGCCCGGCATCAATGTTCGCGAAAGTTGCCTTTCTGACGCAATATCGATAGGATGTGTTCTCTGTAGAGTGGCAATGCAGTTATCATCCTTGGTCTTGTCAGTACCAGCTGATGCTCGCAAGTTTACTGCAACATTCAGCACTACAGATGTTGCGGGTTTCCTCCTGCCCTAAACTGACAAACCATGATATAAGTGAAAGAATCTTGAAAGCAGATCAAAATCCCAATTCCCCCAAAAAATGAAAAAAGTGCCAATTACTAATAAAAAAAACTATTAACATAATATTAATATTATACTACTTGTTTTGCAGGACACCCAAAAATCCATCCAAAGTCTTTTCCAAAACCCGAAATCTGTGAGAACTTCTCCAAAGACTTCCTCTTTTTAGCATGTATAAAGTTTATCAATCAGGTAAAGAATTGAAAAAATAATGTGATCATTACATGTTCTGAGATTTGTAACTTATTTATCAAGGGCTACAATAAAATTGGTGTACCTAACTTTTGAACAGACTGTACTAACTTTTGAACAAAGATTTTACTACAAAAGACTTTACTTTTATCAGTGGTTTATCGCTTTGGAGATGAAAAAACAAACTCAGCAACCCTATCCCAGATGTTTTCTGTTAAATTGTAATTTGATAATTTGAAAATATAGCCCTGATAGTGTATAGTAGTGTAATTATAATTTCATTTCTAATATAGAAATCATGGCTGTGATAAATTAAAGTAACCTTTTCTCTGAAAATTAATATTACACAAATTTAAACACTTGCAACAAAATTTCATAGAACTTCATAGTAGACTGTGCACATTGAAATGTGTTGAAATATTTTAATATTTAAATTGATTTTTCTGTGCTGGCTTTGCATGTTGCAGGTTAAAACAGGTCCATTTCCTGAGCATTCTAACCAACTGTGGAATATTAGCGGGGTAGGAAAATGGGAAAAAGTCAACACTGGATTGATAAAGATGTATAAAGCTGAGGTACATGTATATGAACATTTCTTATAGGCAATCTGGTTTTCTGATTGGTCATGAGGCCATTTGTAATTGAAAATATTAATTACTCTGCACATTGGTTCTCAGTCACACAAGCAAGTTATTTGACACTGCTCTTTCTGGTCTGTCGCTTTAGTATTTCTCACATGTTGGAGAAGCTTTGCCGTTACTATTTGTAACTTAACTATTTCTAACTTATGTCATTACTATTTCTATACTATTTCTAACTTGTGTCGTTACTATTTCTAACTTATGCCATTACTATTTCTAATTTGTGCCATTACTATTTATAGCTTATGCCGTTACTATTTATAACTTGTGTATTTACAATTTCTAACTTGTATCGTTACTATTTTAAACTTATGCAGTTACTATTTATAATTTGTCCCATTAGTATTTCTAACTTATTCAGTTGCTATTTATATCTTATTATAACTTGTGACGTTACTATTTCTAACTTATGCCGTTACTATTTATAACTTATGCCGTTACTATTTATAACTTGTGTCTTTACTATTTATAACTTGTGACGTTACTATTTATAACTTGTGACGTTACTATTTCTAACTTGCATCAGAACCCGCAAAATGATCAAATTAATGAATGCAGCTCTAGTATTATATCTCAAATTCTCTATTCTTATTTCAGGTGTTGGCAAAATTCCCTGTGATTCAACATTTCATGTTTGGAAGCTTACTCAGAATTCAACCAGTAACATGAAGTAGAAGAAGGAGTGTATTAAAATACACAAGGATTGTCATTTTACCATGGAAATCGAAAATGTGATAACAGTTCTACATGTCTATTATGAGCCACTGCTCGTAAGTCTTGGAGCAAACTGACACTATTTGTATTGCTGCAAAGGACGCAAATACACAAACATCCTGTGCAAGCAACCAACAGCTACCAGGTATTGTGTCCTGTATAGCAGAAAGAGATAACTGCATTCTATGAAGATGAAGAGTGAATTTGTAGATTTGGAATTATGCTTACCGTAAATTTGTTTTGCGTGATATTTATGTTATTATTTTTTTTACATGTTCGCTGCGATCCTGAAAATTAAAGAATGTTAGGTTTTGTTTTTGGAGTTCGTCTTTTCACTTCATACCTTTTTTGTTTATTTTTTATATATATTTTTTTATGATTTCTTTATTCTTCATATCTTTTGGAGACAGTGCTAAATAATAGATCATCTATTTGCAGAAAATACACAATTTTGCCTTCAATTCAAGCAAAGATTCAAATAATAAAACCTCAGTTTTCCTGGATCACCTGAATCCTACACTTGAAAATTGTGTTTCTAGCCAGAAATCATAAGAAAAAAATGTGAATTTATTTTCACAAATGCCTGGAAATTGCACTTCATTATGTCTGTATTTAAAAGTATCTGGGAATTGTGTACAGGGCTGGTTGTAGCTTAATAGTAGAGCCAAAGGTCCCAGGTTCAAATCCTGTTCTGGTAGCCTTTCTGACAGGATGCACTGTCTGTACCGCTACCATCCTTGTTCCATCAGTGCCAGCCAGTGCTCACAGGTTTGATGCAGCATTCAGCACTACAGATGTTGTGAACTGCCATGAACTGCTGACAAGCTGTGATATACGTGAAAGAATCTTGAAAGTTGCTATAAACCCCAATTAAAAAATATATATTTTAAAAAAACAGGAGTGCACAAAATAATAGTGAATGACATAAGTAACACATTGGTTTTTTTTCTAAATTAATGTGCACTGCCATCTAATTCGAGCAACTTAATTTTGAAAAGAAAAATTAAATCAAAGTTTCATTTTAAAATTACTACTTTTATTTATTTATTTATATTAATTTTTATGATGGTAGAACATTTGAAACTTCCAAGCCAAAGGCCCCAGCTTCAAATCCCGTCCCGGGAGCCTCTTATCAATGTTCGCGAAAGTTACCTTTCAGACGCAATTTTGATGGGATGCGCTGTCTGTACTGCAGCAATGCAGTTATCATCCTTGGTCTGTCAGTGCCAACTGGTGCTCGCAGGTTTACTGCAACATTCAGCGCTACGGATGTTGTGGGTGTCCTGGCATAAACTCAAGCCGTGGATATTGGATATAGGCCTAAGTGAAATAATCTTGTAAGCGGCTCTAAACCTCAATTCAAAGAACAACCGAACAACTAGGCCGAACAACTAGGCCGAACAACTAGGCCGCAGCGTGAAAATCATGTTTTCGTTAGTAACAGTACTCGGTCACGTGATATGTGGCAATTCGAAACAATATGCACATGCAATGTGTGGAATAGTGTGCCACGTACGGACAGAGATTTTCGATTATGGTGAAATGGCACACTAAAAAGATATTCAAGATTTCAACATGCATACTTTCTTTTTTGGTTGAGTATATTTAACTAGAAGGTTCTACTTTATTCTCTTTCATATTTCTTATTTGTTTGTAGAAACATATTGTTATAGATTCTGTTTTCCTAGTTTTTCTCGCGTATACGTAGTAGTGAAGAAATATTTATGATATATGTATCTTGAATGGTTGCATCTCGTGTCGAAGAAACTTTGGGGCGGTCGCTATACGAAATTACCTCCCTTTGGCCATAACCTCAAACTCGCTGTCCGTTGATCATGATGTTCCCGTGTACCAATAACCTGCACATCGTCATTGATACATTAATAAACACTAATTTACGCCCTCTTCCTATGACTGATTACTGTTAAGGCGTATATTCTGTATATACGAGTCGGGCCACCGTGGAATCTTTTCCAGTGCATATTATGAGGCCTATTCATTGTTTTGTTATGTCATCCGAGTCTTTAACGATTTGTAATGTTCTATAGGCAAGCTGTCCTCTTTTCGATTTAATATAAGCGTGAAAAGTAAAGGCTTATATTTCTAAGGTTTCATATCAAATAGGTATAAATATGTAGGCTATTATGTACACGTTAAAATAATGCACAGTATACATATGACTGCAGAATAGTATTTAAACACATCATGTAGGCCTACACAAATAAACATTTGGAGAGAAGAAGAAAAACGTGCAGTGTTGCATTCGCACATGTATCAATGCACACTACGTTAACTAACGGGTACCCATAAACGTGTAAGAAACGGTAGATTGTTGGTGAAGAGGGGTGGAGTACATTAAAAAGATACATGAATGGCAAGTTATTGTACATACTCGGTGTTGTATCTGCCACTAAGTTATTGAACCCCATGTATCGATCCAGGAACCCAACAAATGCTGATTCACATGCGTTCTATATACATTCGCACATGCCCCAAAACACACACGCACGCACGCCAAAACAAACAAACACTCCTATTCATAAACTACGCGACACCGGGGTCTTGAACTCGTGGCCTATCTATAGTCGCGTTCACGAACGAATATGTAGCCTATCAACGGAATGACGCGACAGTTTCCCGCCCACCGACCTGACAGTAGCATGGACACCGGTCAGTGCGAGTCTGACCGCCTCTGACCTCTAGGAATTGGGTCAGCTTCTGGCGGACGCCGGACAAAGTACGTGCTGCGGTCTGGACACGGTGCGAATAGAAATCGATTCACCCTCTCGACGGTCATTTCGTTTAACCAACCGCGGCGGGTTTGATCTGCAATGTTTAACTGTAACATAGTCTGATACATTATATAGATATACGACCTGATTTTTACTTCTTTTTCAAATAATACGTCTTTAGAGATTGTGAGCTTGAAGTCATGTTAGTCAGTTAATTTGACAAATTGATCGGATTGTGTTAACGTCGTTTTAAATAGATGTAAACATATGGTCTATGTTTAGCTTTCGATGATACTGTAGAATGATATATTTAATTGATAGTTAACAACTTGATTTTATACCGATCGGAGAGAGAGAGAGAGAGAACAAGTATTAGATTTGAAGTATCCTCTATTTCTTGCGGTAGTAAAAGAACTAACTATCTGTTGGCATAGAACGGTAACCTGTGTATTAATTAACAGACGCCGACTGTGCCGTCTGTTGAGGTCATGACCGCAGTCACGTGATCACGCGCACAGGCAGGTGCGTGGCACGGTCATGTGCAGATGAAGACAAAAGATGGAGATTTTTTAGATGAATCATAACTTTTTTTCTTCTTTTTTTTGTGGACGATTCTGACAATATATCTGTTCTGGTCTTTGTTAACGAGCCAGCTGCAATGCGGCTTTGTGTGAACGTCGGAAATCAGTCGTTTGTGTCGTGGATATCAAGGCTCCATTTGTTAAAACATAACAATGATCGAGTTTAAACTTGATAGGATCTTTATAGTAAAGAAGGTGAAACATGCATTTTACGCATGATAGACTTAATTATGTTGTCATACACAATCACTACAAACGAACTCTGAGGTCATAGTGAACTGAAATTACTCATACTTATTCAACATGACGTTTGTTTGAACAATATTATTGTGTACTATTATTACTATCTGGCCACGGTTTAATTACTTGGGTTTTTTAAAAACCTTTTTTACCACCCGATAGGACGAGATGAAGCTGTAAATATTAACCTGCTAGTGCTTCTGTTGTATGTACCCCAGCTAGGGCATATGTCATGTACAGTATTGTACGTTACGTGTTCCTTTAAAAATGTTTTCAATATTGCCATTCGTATCGCATCTCCCAACGATAACATAGGCTAAAGGTTAATGTATTAATATGCACTATATGCCACAATGCCTGTTATAGAAATTAATGCGTGCATAGGCATCACAGGGGTTGGGTGATAAAATACTAGTTTATAATATTGTGTTTACGTTTTTAAAATATTATAGGTATTATCTAGATTTAAAAATACAGAAGTAATTTATGTTTTTAAAAAATAATTAATAAAAAATAAATAAAATAATAATAATATAAAGGGGACATGCTACCAGTCTAGGTCCAACGCTCTCTAGCTCCATGCTGTGAGACACATGCGTCCCAAGGAGGGACCAGTCTGCCGAAATCAGCTACGCTGGA
>JAUTBT010001999.1:0-10339 GCA_032361225.1 Lepetodrilus schrolli
TCGTGATTTTATGGAAATACGTGTTTTTCAAGAATTTGCACAGGCTTCCTATGCCACATTTGCGGGATTTTTATAATGGATCTGACGAATTTCAAGGTAGGTTCTTTAGGGAAAACTATAGGAAATTCAAATAAAATAGTATTTTTTTAAATTTTATTCAGAAGTAGGGCGCTTGTTTAGCCTCTTGACGGAATTTGGTCCACTACGCGGACGAAATATCGCCCACACCCCACACCCCTGGACGAAAAACCGTCCATTTCTTCCACTGTTTTAATAGCTTATTTTTTTTAATTGGGGTTTAGAACCGCTTTCAAGATTCTTATTCTATACTATAATGCAAATTTCACCTTTGACTTGTGCATGTGTATTCGAAACTCTGAGTTTGCTTATTCTGCATGAGTTGCATTTTCATGGATTTCAAGAAAAATATATCAGAATTCTTAATTTTTTAAATATTATAATTAATGTCAATTATTAGAATATTGAAATTAAATCAAAGTTTCTATCGTAGCCAACTCTCTTGGGCTGCACAGTAGTAGATCGTTGGACTTCAGAGCTCAGGGTTCCTAGTTTGAACGTAACCTGCCTAAGGCCATAGTTATTTGATTCCCTGGTTTACTGATTTTTCTGTGGTGATTTTAAAATAATAAAAATAAATAAATATAATTTGATATTTTGGCCAGTCGGTCAGGTCCAATATAAAAATAATAATAATTGGAGATTATGAATGCTAGGTTGTCAGAAAATAATTATAATTGATTCATTTAGGTGTCAATAGTTGTTATAAACAGTACACATAACTTATTCTGATTTGAATGCACAATTATTTTCAAAAGACTACTTGTCAATACGGTAACAGTAGTTGTTACTTTTGGTGTACCTATTAACCAGTAAGCAATAAAATCGGCTTAAATTTTGTCAACCATTGTTCATGTTCAACGATGGTTTATATGACTTGTTCCTTCACCATTTATTATAATTTTCTAACGACCAATAAATACACTGTGCGGAATATAATAAAAATATTTTTTATTTTATTTTCCAAAATGAAAAAAAAGCGAGTCATCGGATCCGTATACCAGGGAATCAACTAACTATGACCTAATCCTCAATGTTTCTAAACAGTCATGAAAACTGACATCCATGAAAGTAATACATTCATACAACTACATTCTACATGAAATCTTCAACATTCTACATAGCGACTGAAAAAGTAAATTCTGCATACTTCATTCATCATAGTTCAACTTCATTAATTATAGAATCTGTGATACCTATCTATGATGTGTGTAATGTTGCAGATGCAATGTATATTAGGAAGCTGATCTGTTTTATGAATCTAATCTATGGTAAATGATGCAGCATTTACATTTTCGGTCACTCACTCTATCATGTCTGTAGAATGATGCAAGTTCCATGTAGACTGTAGTTCTATTAATGTTTTACCATTTCTGATGTCAATTTTGAGTCTTCATTGGGGTCACTTGATGATGCTGTCTGTACTGTCACAGTATAGTTATCATCCTTGATTCATCTGTACCGGCCAGTGCTAGCCAAGTTTATTGCAACACTCACGGGTTTACTGTGACATTGGGTTTACTGTGACATTCGGTGCTACAGGTGTTGCAGATTCCATCCTGCCATTAATCTAAAAAGCTGTGATATGGAGTGAATTAATCCCCAATTCAAAACAAACCATCTCTTCTACTGCCTGTGATCTTTCAACGCCTCAAAGTCCAGTTATACCACGACAGACACACAAACACTTTTACAGATTTTATTAACATTTTCACAAAATCATCATTATGCATTCCTGCATGAATAAAATAAATACCATCAATTGGACTAGCTCGAGGACAGCAGCCCATGCATAGCTGGGGAATAAAGTATCCTTTTTGTCTCATGTCGACCGTACTTCATATCCCTGGCAGACATTTTATATAATTTGTTATTTTTACAAAATACTCTGAACCTTGTAGAATATGTACACACTATATTTTTTATGACTAGTATTTAGTTACTACGTATCCTTTAATAACCCAATTTTCAAATAATTAAAAATACTGTAATCCATATTAAACCAGGGGCCATGTTCACAAAGCTATCGTATATACGAAACAACATCGTTAAGCCATCCTAGATTAAAATTTGATGATCCTTAAAAGAGTCAAATTTCCTCCACAAAGGCTTAACGATGTTACATTTACAATAGCTTCCAGAACTTGGCTCAGAGCTTGCCTGTAAGAAACAGCATAGCTATACAGTAACTTTAAATCCAACCCTAGACACAGACTATTCCATTGCTACGGTTGGAAATCTTACCTTAGAGTTGCACTGCTTTCTATAGAAGAGAGTCCAAGAGACCATGGTCCCATTCCTTAAAGCATGCTACAAGAGTCGTAACCCCAATACATCTATATGGAATAACGTCTTGTAGCGCTACAATCATTTTGTGGAACAGGACCCAGGGGCCATATTCCTGAAGCTCTCCTATATAAGTAACGACATCATTAAAGGAGGAAAGTTTTACTCTTTGGAGGTCATGAAATTTTCTTCTACGAAGGCTTAGCGTGAAGGCTTAGCGTGCCGTTGCAAT
The DNA here is from genome assembly GCA_032361225.1 of Lepetodrilus schrolli. NCBI lineage: Eukaryota > Metazoa > Mollusca > Gastropoda > Lepetellida > Lepetodrilidae > Lepetodrilus > Lepetodrilus schrolli. The sequence continues at coordinate 2,597 of JAUTBT010001999.1, forward strand.
ATACGATAGGTAACATGGCCCCTGATAATTCATGTAGTTCAAATTAGATGGGTCCTATCTAACATTAGCCCAAATTAGATTCACATTGTCTAATATTAGACCACCTAGCATTAGCCCAGCTGTTATTATTCATTGCTGTCTAATATATTTAAGTACATATCAGACAGATCCATGTCTAATTCAAACAAGATGAGTTGGGTCTATTATACTAGATTAGAAATGTATTTTCTAATATTTCCTGTCCAGATTTAAAAAAGATGACTACTATCGCACACACTATAGAACTATAATCATGATAATCAATATCACTTGATCCCTGATTTCAAATGCTGCTTTTTATTTATATTAATTTCTCCTGGTAAAATATGGTATTACATTATTTTCCAGTTTCATATGTACCATGAATCTAAACCAGATTATCCAGACGCCTAGTCATTTAAAAAATATTCATTCATTGTTATTTTATTAAATATATTTATTTATTTTAATTACATGTAAACATTATTGTTATACTATTTGTTTATATATTTTAAAAATAAATTTATTTATTTATTATATCAATGATCAACGCTTTCAAATAGTTCATGAAATTAACAAGTTCTATAAATAGCCAATATTAAAAAACAAACATCAAATAATTCCTGTATTCATGTACGACTAATTGTTAGTCAACAACCACTAATCAAACAAGTCTGTATCCTAATTGAGTACTTTTATTTTCCCCTGAAATGTAATAAATATAAAACATGCTATTTAACCCTCTCCATGCTGTAATAGCCACATTCTTTAGGCCATCTCCAGTTGCCTCCAGCATGGAGAGCGTTAAAGTTATTTACACATAAATTAATGTTTCTTCCCACTTGTTAATACCAAATATCAACCAAAACCAAATGTTAGCTTGTGGACTCAATTAAAAAGTAAATGGTATAATATCACTTAATTCTTTTAATAAAAATAATTAATAATAAAGTTAATATCTCTCGATGCCATCTGGGAAATAATGTGACGAAAATCAAAACAAAACAACAGGGATTTTGACAACATCACTGGAGTCAACACGATGTCAATGAACGGTTCTATTTTACAAAAATAAAGGACATGTTATCCCAACTACAGTGACGTTGAAGAAAGTTTCGTTCTATATACAGCACCATGCAGCAAGCAGTGTATAGAATATCTTATAAAATATACACCGACAGCTATGTCCAACAATGGCGATATGGTGTCACGTGATACTGTCATATTCTTGCCATATTAATGTATATGTACACGCGTGACTTTCGATAATTTCTTGGAGTTGAGTATTGGGGGAGGGCGACAAGATTCACCCAAAGGTGAGACTTAGCAAAGCCAATATTTCTCTGATTAAATAGAAAATTTACTTTGATAATGGACGCTATATCACTGTATTTGTGCAGATATCAAATTAGTTTTAATGGAATTATTACAATACTTTTCATATAAAATCTTTTCTTAACAGTGTTCATCAGCATTACTTATTATATATACTAGTAATTATAGGATGGAGAGAGATAATTAATTCATTGGAATAGTTTTGAAATAGAACAGATCATTCGCAAGACCATGTGGTCGTTCACAAAGCATTCAGTAGCCATTTTGTTTTGCTTCATCCAGAATAGAAATAAATTTACATTTAGAATGTTTACATTGTCATATTTATGTAACCAAACAGACTGGTATATTAGCAAAGCCTTATCGCTATTTTCGCAAATTCACAAAGTTGAGCTACACAGTGCCTTTGATTCAGAGTAAAACGGGCAGTGATGCTTGGAACAGGAGAGCGAGTTGGGGAGAATAACACCATATCCTACAGTATTCTTTGGATATTCTGTGAATCTGCAGATGGTGGGAGGATAACCTGAAACAACTGGTGAACAAATATATCCTGACCCACAGTCCATATATATATTTTTTAAATATATAGAGCATTGAGGAAATTTGTTGAAAGTAAAAAATACTCTTATGTATGCGGCATGAAATATATTTCCCAGATATTAATGTTTCCTTTAAGATTTGGATACACAAATGCCAACATAAAAGATACAACTATGAAAGCTAAGAATACTACTAATATTGCACCAATGTTCATGAAAGCTACGTAACATAACATAACAGCCATTAATAAAAAATCATGTCAAGTCAGCACTATAACAGTACATGGCGAAGGGACAAAAAAACATAAAATAAATTAGATATACATGTATATATATATCTAAGATGATTTCATCATCAAAACTAGATCGAGGCCAGTATTCAATAATACCACGAATACAATGAACATGGTGTGGATAAGATTTTCTAACAAGGGTAACAAGGGTTAAGAAAGACTGATAGATAAAACATTTACAACATCGAAAATCCATCCTGCGAGATTAAGGAACTTTTTCAGTACAATTTTATGCTCAACTCAAAGTTTTGTTCACACATTCCCATATAAAATTTCAGCTTGAGCATGAAATCATACTGAAAAAGTTTTGAAATCTCAGGGCCTGAACTATTAAAAGTTCAATGTTGCCATAAGTTTGGGTGTTTGGCTATTTCATTGTCATCTTAAAAATTGACCCCATACGTAGTTGAGTTTGGTAAAACATCATTCACATTAAATTTTAGTTAATTATGTCGCCCTACCTCCCTAAAAGAAACTCATTTGTTATTCCACGCCCCCTTCAAATTGTTTATTTAGCTAGCCACGCCCACATCAAGTTGATACAATGAAGTAACATTGCCAAAGATATGCAACATTTAGTTTCATGAACTAGAACCAATTTATACAAATACAGAAATTGGACAAAACCAATGTTTTCTTAATTACCCCAATACCAATTCTTTACAAAACAATGAAAAGACAATACATATTTCTTCAATTTTAACATCTTGATGCCAAAAAATACCATAATACCTGATCAACAGTATCCGAGAAAACGAGAAAAAGATAATGGTACATGTAATAAGCATCCCTTCAAGTAGTCTTCAAGTAGACACGCATGACTAGTTTATTTAAGTTTGATGAAATAATATGGCATTCACATATACAATTCCTCCAGTAGTCTTCAATGTTGAAACCATATTTCAATGTTGAAGCCATTGCTATGTAACCATGACAACCAGCTTTATGTCCGGGCTCAGAATATCACAAAATTCCACATTTTCTGATAAGTTTGTACTTAAATGTGTCTTCCCAATTGTCTTGTTGTGTCTCCTCATACTGATACACTAAATAAATATCCTCATTCATTCTCCATCCCCTAATATCTGTGTCTCTTGGGATTCCAATTCCCTGTTCTCGAGAGTTACTTAAAGGAGCCAGTTTGAGCTGGTAGACGTCTGTTCACAAGATAGTTCTGTGGATTGTGGAAACACCTGATTGTTGTAGGCAATTCATGAGGATTTATACAATTGCTAATGTTTTAGTCCTGTTCTGCCCACCATAACGTTTCTAGCCATCACTTGAGGGCTGCAAAAAGCATCAGAACACGTTCATGTTAATCTGTCATGGCCAACGTGAGCAACTTCCTCCTTCACAAAATAACATCATCAGCATCACGACGAAAAAGGTCGAAGGTCAAGAGATGATTGAGAATGAAGTTGTTTACACAATTGTGCGGTACTCCATACAGAACTGTTTGAGGACTCTGCATCCTCGATGCAGGTTCTCGAAACACGATCTTTTGACATGTCCTCGAAGCATGACCTCGTAGCACGACCTGTTACACACTCCATTGCACACATAATATTGCCATGTATTCCGTATAATATTGCCATGTATTCCGTATCACTTTGCAAGACCATGCCTAATAATAGACACCCATCCTTTCATCGTTACAACCTCAATCACGAATGTCAGGCATGTTTTTCACAAAGCAGTTGAGAATGACCTAAACAGAGTTTTGAAGCCAAAAAAAAGAAGAGAAAAGTATTGACTGAATTGTTGAAATGCTTCGTCTGATTCTTTAATATGTAACTGATGTAGATGTTCCCAGATGAACACATTGCCCATGTTGAACAGATGCACATTGCAAGATATGTTGATGGGCAAAAAGAGTGTTCCACAGATTAAATGTACACTGAAGGATTTGCCCCATTTGAACAAGTTGCACGTCAATTATTATGAATTAACAAATGATGTCATACTGGTGTTGGCTTAATTGTACACATCTGAAAATTTCACAAACGGACTTGATCGACTCCTGACACATGCAAGGTCACACTTAAATCGATCAATATGAAGGCTTCCCCAGCAATGGCGGACATTTTGTGTCACATAATGATCATTCGACTGCTTCTGTAACCATGGTAACATCTTGGATTCTAGAAAATATCGTTCCTCAACAACAGGGCAGGAATCACATTTCACACACCACACGTAACAGGAAGTGATGACCTAGATATGGCACTTATCAATATTTCAACAAGTCACTTGTTCTGTTGTGTATACGATAATTTCCATGCCATTCAAATGTTCAACAAAGGTCACGTGGAGGTCAGACGTCATGGATGCCGAAGGTCCAGGATTACTATACTGCAGCCTCAGGGCTGATCTCGATGATTGGGAATTTGCGTCTCTGCAGTTCTCGTGTGATCTGAGCGAGATCAGTCATGAGTTTCAGTTCTTGGTCCTTCAGCTTCTTGATCTCACGCTGACTAGTCTGAAACAAGCAATTTGATTGGCTAACACAGGGGTTAAACATTGCCTCATTTCTGAAACAAGCAGGGGTTAAAAATCGATTGATAAATAAACAATCTGATTGGCTAGCAGCATCAGGGTTGTGATACAATTTTCCACAAGCTTCAACATTAATGTTCGCATGAAGTTATATTTTCAAATTGTTCATACTTCAGGGAATAACCATAAAAATATGTTCAAATTTTTACATATACAGACAGCAAGATAGTGAATCACTGAAGCCTGTGACCAAATGCAACGATTTTTATTCAAGGGGAGATAATTACTAGAAAAATGTACCCACCACATTTTGCCTGAGTAGATCCAGTTTTTCTCCGCGTAGTTTGTGCACCTCGAGTTTCAATATGTCTGCCTGCCTGTTGGAAGTAGTGTCACCTGGTGAGAAAACATGGAACTAATGAAAGATACACATCAATGACTATGAGTGACAGAAACATGGATTACCAAAAGAATTACCAAAACATCTCATCAACAGAAAACGAAAATGAAAATTCTGTGAAATATTAATGGCTGTCCCATGTGGTTATAAGAGATTCACCCAGTGCAAAGAATTTAACCCAAGGCAGAAAAGAAAGAAAACAAAACAAAACAACAAAAATATCCAAACCAAAATACAAAGGTGTTTTGTGATGGACAATAAATAAACAAATAAATAAATTGAGCCTCACTTTCACCATCCAATGAAAACACACAGCCACCATCTTCACTGAAGCTATGGGACAGGGAAGTATGCACATTGTTGCCAGGAGTGCCGGCAGATGACATACTCTCCTGTAAGAGAGGACAGGAAAGACTAGAAGCAAGGCAGCATGGGTAGGTTAGAGGCGACTAGTGTGTGTGTGTGTGCGTGTGTGACATTAGCGACGTCAGCAACAAAATTAGGGACATTGTTAGTGATGTTAGTGACATTTGTGACAACATTAGCGACAATGTTAGTGACAACATTAGTGACGTTAGTGACAAGGTTAGCGACAACATTAGTGACAACATTAGCAACGTTAGTGACAATGTTAGTGGCGAAGAAGCAGTGGTGTATGACGCAATGCAAGAAGTGACCAATTCTGGACTAGTATTAATTAACCTTCCTCCTGGAAGCAACTAGATCTGGCCTAAACATCAATGAGTGCTACTAGTCATATGGTGGTCATAGGGTTAACATACCTGGCCCAGATTTCTCGGGGAAAAAAGTCAATGAAAAGAATTCATCTGGAAAAAACCCACTAAAATCTGGATCTCAGCCAAACATCAACTCAGCTGAGTTCTATTTACAAACTAAGTTTAAAATCTCAGCTGAGTTCTCAATTATTTTTCAGTTCTCATTTTTTTCTTCTCATGAAATTGGGGCCATGGCATCCTATAGTAGGGCTTTCATGACACTCTCTTATCCAGTATGAGACCATAACCATCTTGCTCAGCCACTATATGACATCACATAAGAGAAGGACTCAGAGAACATGAGAGCATCATCAAAGGGTACCCAGTTCTGGCCATGAGATTATAAAAACTTTTTTTAGTACAACTTCTTGCTCAACTGAAAGTTTTGTTCACAAATGCACATATAACATTTGAGCTTGAGCATGAATCATACTCAAAAGGTTTTGTAATCTTGAGGGCCTCAGAATAATTGAACTTTTAACCCTTCTGGCAGCAACTAGTGATGCTCTAAATATCCAACAAGTTGACAAGTAGTCCAGCAGTGATAGTTAATCCGCCAATTAACGAAGCATTAGTGAATTCTCACAATTTTCACAAGAGCAGATTATGAAGGAAATAAAAAATAGATTGGGTAATAAGAGTGTCAGAGGTTTGTGAGTAACCAATGCAAGAGGTCGCAGAGAGGTGCAGGTTAAATCTTCATTAGTTATGGAGCCCGAGATCACAAAACTTTTTAAGTACAGCTTTATGCTCATTTGAATTTTACATGTGGATTTGTGAACAAAACCTTGATCATGAGTTTGTACTAAAAAAATGTTTCGTAATCTCGGGGCCTGGTTACGTGGTAATATGGTGTTAACCCTCTCCATGCTGAAGGTAACCAGAGATGCCCTAAAGTACTGTACCTGTGCCTAATCCAGCAGGAAGAGGGTTAAACTGAATTTGTGCTTAATACTTTGGTGGAAAACCAATTTTACAATTTGCAGACAACTTATATTACCTCCAATTATTCATGAATATTGTTCATTTTCAACCCCAATAATCCATGTGACATTATGACTGACAGATATGTTGAATGTTTACTAAATATAATTCAATTTATTTCATGCAATGTCCAAATTTCACTGCAGATTTAATTACATTAAGTAAAATTGTACATTGATGAATGTCAGCCATTTTGTGTAAATCATGGGTTTTCTGCAAGTCTGCAAATTGGTGTTCATACTGCACATGCCATGTGTTATCATTACATAGAGACATGTAGTTATCATTACATAGAGACATGTGTTGTCATTACATAGAGACATATGGGTGGTTGGAAATTTTGATGTCATGGGCAATTGAAAGTTTTGGGGTCATGGGCAATTGGAAATTTGGGGATCAACGGCAATTAAAAATTTTGGGGTTAAATCTTATCACACATTATTTTCCCATGTCTGTGTCATAATCTTCATTGTCACAGTGGTGATTTAACAGTTAGTGTGAAGTGATTTAACAGTTAGTGCGAAGTGCTTTAAACATTAGGGTGAAGTGAAGTTGTTTAACAGTTAATGTGAAATCTTAACACATGTATTTACTTACCATGCCTGTGTCGGAATCTTCATGATCGTGATGGTGATTAAGAGTTGGGGTGAAATCGTCCATACTGGTGAAACTACTTTCCGAGTTCGATGGCGACAACTGAACACTGTTATGGTTGATTCTGAAACACGATTTGTGCAGGCTTGGGTGGGGCGAAGAAATCCCAAATAATAACAGAGAAGTTGAAGCTACAGTGTTGAACTTTTAATATTGATATCAACCCCATATGTACAAAATATTTACATGGTGCAAATCTGCACACTATTACAACATGACAATATATTTCCGAATATGAAATATGT
>JAUTBT010002000.1:0-28545 GCA_032361225.1 Lepetodrilus schrolli
CAGAGGGTTAAAGTAAATCAATAATATATAACTTATTTTGATTGGTATTATATTTATATGAAAGGAGCCCCTGAAATACTTTACCCTCTGAGACCTTGTTCTTCAGTAATCTAGATTTACTTAACTGCTCTAGGGGATATTTTGAATAGGAGTATTTTGGTGAGAACAGGGTGTGACACAGACTCCCCACAAAGCTGTTGGTGATGTAGTAGCTAGCACAGACTTATCAGACATTCAGGGACCTCGACTCTCCTCGGCATGTTTCAGACGGACCTGAAGATGGCTCGGGAGGCGGAGGAGATGCAGCGACACGCGCAAGCGGAGGAGATGAAGGAGGTGGAGAACTACGTGGAACACATCCGCCATCTGTCGGACGAGAGAGAGGCTCTCATACAGGAGCTGGAGGCCGAGAACGACTCGCTCAAAGGGCAGATAACTCAGCTCAACAACAACCTCATAAGTATGTACACATGTGCACATGGAAACATACACATAGACACACTCTGAGTAAAATTGTTATTTTGACTCATAGAATTTGAGTTTGTACACAATTATGACCTGGGCCCAAGATTACCAAACCTTTTGAGTACGATTTTATGCTCAAGCTAAAATTTTATATGTGAATTTGTGAACTGAGTATAGCATGAATTCATACTCAAAAATGTTTCATATACTCAGGGCCTGATGGCTTTGCTACTTTTGAGAATATCTAACATAATGAAAGATTGCTTGCGTACAGGACCTCTAACTTATAAAGAGACTGGTTGAGTTAAATGTCTTTTATGTAACAGGAATAATTAAGCATGCCCCAAAATATTACAGCCATTAACATTGAAATTGTCCAAATCATATACGCATCACTCGCCACAAATCATATAGGTAATGTGTCTGTCACACAGGTGAAGAGATACGCAAGGAGACTGCCGAAATGTTGACGCAGCAAGGACTGGAGGAAATCGCAGAAGCCACAAGCAGCGAGCAGATTGCGTTCCTCTTGGTGGAGCGAGCCCGTCTGCTGGACGAACTGGAAGCTGAGCAGACGCAGAGTGAGACGGGCGACAAGAGCTCCAGCGAGTTGAAGCAGATCCTGGAGCGTGAGAGGACAGACTTCGAGGAGGAAGTGCAGAAACTACGAGAGCATGAGAAGATCCTGAAAGGAGAGCACGAGGAGGAGGTGGCAGCATTAATGGATGAAAACGCTAAGTTGGAGGAGGATCTCAATGCAGCAAGGGAAAAGGTACGCCGGTCATGATAAATAATAAGAATCCACAGTATTCTCGAGGAATGTTATGGATGAAAGATTCCCGCTGTGACATGAAACAATAAATTTCTCACTGTACAAATAAACTTCTGGCAGGATTACATATCCTGATTCATTTCTGAATAAAGAATTTGTTTAAATCACATTCTTATCACGTATAAGAACATATAATTGCCCTTGGAACGTCTGGCCTAGGTGCGACACAATTGAGGAATAGTATACAAATGATCTTCTAATATTACCTAGCAATCATCTTTCATTTCTGATTAAGATATATTTTAATCACAAGAACAAAACTGGATCTACTTCAGACTAGAGAGACGAGAACTAGATCTTATCACTGCCATTGTAGACATTACATTGTTGGTGTATTATTTAACCATTTTCCTAAATGGATTACAGTCGACCCTGGCTTATCCGGACACGTGTGTTCCCAGTAAAATTGTCCAGAAGGCGATGGTTCTGGATAAGTGAAGTCTGATAAGTGAGAGTCAACTGTATTCATAGGGCATCAGTGGTTGCCTGCAGCATGTAGAGGGTTAACTAAGGTGTTGTTTGCACACAGTTGATAGGAACAGAAATTAACACTATACCATTAGCCCAAGCCATTTCTCCAAATGATAAAGGTATCCTAAGGGCTAGTAGAAATTCATGTTTTTTCTAAGCATTTGTTATTTGTATCACTATTAGGGCTTGTAAGTTTTAAAGGTGAGTTTCTATCTCTGTAATTGTACACAGTTGAAGGCCCTGGAGGTGGAGATGGACCATGTAACTGATGACCTGGACAATGAGCACATCCTCCTACAGAAGGAGGTCAAGGTCAAGCAGGACCTACAGAAGGAGCTGGACACTCTGAAGCAGAACAGGCAGAAGGACACCCTTAATAACAGTGAATGTAAGCTGTCTTCTCACATCTTGTAGCCCTGGGACCATATTCACAAAAGGGTTTAAGTCATCAGACTTAAGACCCAAAATAGTCATGGAAAAATCCAGGAATTTAAAGCTATCATGTGGATCATGTGATAGAGATTTCACTTTAAGACTTCTATGAGTAAAACCACAATTGTAGTGAGTGGCAGCATTGTTGTCTTGTAACCATGGTGTAGTGTCATTCCCAAAGTCGGAACATCCGGGGGAAATCCTGGAATTTATAACTATCATGGGTACTCTGATGGTAACTGTGCATAATGAACCATGACCTTGTCAGTGTCACAGGTTCATAACTGTAGGTCTGTTGGTCTGAGTATCCTCCATCTGGCTATAACCAGTGTTTTGCAATACTAAATCTTTGTCTATCATAACATAAATTTATTATTCATTACGGCATTTTTTGTCAAACATACTTACATGTATTTCCATTTCTTGTCTAACATCCTCATTTATTATTAAATAATATTCTGATTATTACCAAGTTAGATATTAATATAAGCAATATAGTTTGACACCAAACATTCTATATCACAGGTAAATATTTTCCCGACTTTTGTTTATCAGATTCGGGACCTCGGAGAATTGGCTTAACACGAACACCCAGTGATGTGTCCCTGCGCAAAGTTATTGAAGAGAAAACAAAGATTGAAGGTGACATCATACCTCTCAGGAGCAAGATACGGGCCTTGGAGAATGAAATGGACAAGAAAGATGATGAAGTAGGAAATTGTCTCCTAAAAAAAATAATTGAAATAGGAATCAGTAGATAATAATAATAGTAATAATAATAATCATAATATATCTTTATTATCACAGGGGAAATTTATTTACATTGTAAAAGGCCTCAACTAAAAAAAAAAGATATATATTAATAAATGGATACATATAATAAATACATAAATATAACATCATTCATACAACACACAACTTGGTGAAGACTCGAGGTGCATCCTATTCCTCTTTAGTGACCATTTTCTAGCATAGATTTCATGTCCATCACTTTGAAACATGACACAAATCGTCGTACTGAGAAGAACCTGTTCTTTGATTAAGCTAGAGATATGTCCTGAATGTGGTCATGATCTGGTTCCAGGTAAAAAAGATGAAGGCTGAAGTCGAGCGAGGTCAGATGCTTCAGCAACAGTTGCAGCTGAAGAACAAGAACCTGAGGTCTGAAATGGAGGACCTCGAGCAGCAGTTGGATGATGCAGAGGTGATCTCATTATGATCTCAATTTGGCCCCAAGATTACAAAACCTTTTGAGTACGATTTCATGTTAAAGCTGAATTATTTATGGGGATTTGTGAACAAAACTTTGAGTTGAGCATGAAATCGTAGTAAAAACATGAACATTTTCCATTCACCTTTGTTTTGGATGATGCCAAAATACTTCTATTATAGAAGTTGAAAATTATCTGTGTTCGTATTCGTCACGTATGGGTGAAAGATTCCCGCTGTGACGTAAAACAATAAATCACACAATCACTGTGTTTGTATGTTTGTAGAGAGCGATATTAAAGTTTATAATGAATCGTGTGTCTAGAGACGAGGTAATGTGAAGGTGGATATCATGCCGTAATGTGATCATTTTTTAATATTCTGATTTACAGAACAGTGTAGAGAAACTTTCTGCTGGAAAAGAAGAATTGTCTGCCAAACATTCTGTGCTTCAAGAGGAAGTGAAAACATTGAGAGCAGCCTCGCAGAAAGCATCGACACTAGAAGATGTGGTGGATATTCTCAAAACAGACAAACAAAACCTGACAGAAAGTGTGGCCTCTTTGAAGAAATACCTCGGAGAAGCTAGGATGGAACTAGATGAGTTAGCCGCTATAAATGAGCAGCTGGCTCAAAAAGAAGACGAAATGACCAATCAAATTGAGTCTCTTATGAAGGATGCAGAGTTAGCCAATGAGACGATAGAAAAGCTGTGTAAGGAGAAAGAGGAACTCTTAGCTGTGCAGGAAGAGCAGAAGATTCAGATAGAAAGATTGCAAGGAGACTTGAAAGCCTTGCTGACTGATAAGAGTTCTCTGGTTGAAGATACTAATGTCATGAGCAAAGAGAACAAGGAACTGACCAATCAAATAGCTCGGCTTAGGGAGGATGTGCAGACAAATGAGCTCACACATAGCCAGGAGCTTGCCAAACAAGAGGTCAGTGTGTGAACTGCAGAGATAAGAAGTTAACCATTGCAGCAAATCACATACCCAAATATTTGCATAACTTATTTCAACGATTTTAATTTATGTTGACTCTGATGCAATTGTTATATACTCAAAAAAACACCCATTAATTTATAGTTCATCATCATGAATTAGTCATTTAAGTTAAATATATCGGGACATTTTTAATATGGTTTTCATACTTTTTAATACATATTAACTTTAATTGCCATTAGCTATATTTAATAGAGCATTGCCCTTATTGCCACTGTCTGTATTTGTTTTATTCCCAAAATATCCATTGCTGGTTTGTTTTGATTATAACCTTAGTTTCCACTGGTTATGTTTGCTAGATTATTGCGAGTCACATGAGAGAGCAGAATCAAAAGTTGACTGGTGAATTGACGGACCTACAATCATCTTTCAACGATACCAGAGTGAATGAGAACACCCTACTATTGACACAGGTAGGCCCTACATCACAATCACCAACAAAATAACATGACAAAATCAACACTTTTGATTATCAAAAAGCTATTCCACAATAGAAATCCACCACATGTTGAATAATGTGATATATCACATTTTGAAGCTCAACAAATATCTATTTCTTGCCATTTTTCAGAAGTCGCTCATGAGCTCCAATGAAGACCTGGAGAAAAAGTAAGTTTCACAGTATTTGGGGTATATTCAAAATTTGATAAATTTGTTCAATCTGAACATAATAGCCATGATATTACTCAGGTACAGAATCTTACAATGAAAGCTAACTTGGCCGAGTAATGACTGAAATAACAACATTACAAAATGTAATGTTTCTACTATCTCTTCAGATATATTTTACTTTGGGAGAAATTAAATAGCTCAAGTAAACTATAATTAAGAGTTAAAATATATTAATAATTAATAAATTGATCTATATATCTGGTCCATGTGAATATATCTAATATTGTATGGAAAAAATACTACGATCCATTACATTTCCTTCACAGATACAAACAAGAAATGGACGACATCACAGCCAAACTCCAATTAACCTTATCTGAACTGACAAAAACACGGACTACTTTAGAACACGAACAGCTGGAGAAGACCTCTCTGTCCGACAAGCTGTCCCTGTCGGAGTCCAGACTCCAGGAGCTGCACCAGCTGAACACCCTCCTGGAGGAGCAGTCCAAGTCCAAGGCTGAGCTGGAGGTGAAGGTGCAGCGTCTGGAGACCACGGTGGCCGAGCGGTCAGTGGTGGCGGACGGCTTTGAGGATGAGAGGAAGCAGAGGATGGAGCTGGAGAGGAAGATGTTCGAGTACAACACGGTAGAGCTGGACCTGACGACGGCACGGGAACGGCTGGAACAGGAGCGGAGGATGCGGAACCAGCTAGAGAGCAAGCTGCAGGACCTGGAGCAGATCCTAGACGACCAGCACAGCGACCACGAGAACCTGCAGCACAGCATGGGCAATAAGGTGAGAGCCTGCAGCACAGCATGGGCAATAAGGTGAGAGCCTGCAGCACAGCATGGGTAATAAGGTGAGAGCCTGCAGCACAGCATGGGCAATAAGGTGAGAGCCTGCAGCACAGCATGGGCAGGGCAATAAGGTGAGAGCCTGCAGCACAGCATGGGCAATAAGGTGAGAGCCTGCAGGGGCAATACGGTGAGAGCCTGCAGCACAGCATGGGCAATAAGGTGAGAGCCAGTAGAATAACGTTATAGGCAGTAAAGTGGGTGCATATCAGTATGAACAGCAGGAAGAATACACAGTACAACAGTATGAGCACACAATGGATGATGTCAATGACAGGTAATGGCGTCACAATACTGCAGTGATTGAATAATAAAAATGACGTCACAAGTGCAAACACATCGCAATGTTGGCTAACATAATGTTACAAAGCCAAGTATTCTTTCCAACAAGAAATGTTTGGCAAGATAAATTTGTTGTAAACTGGTCCATTTAGGAGGACATGGATTGATGTACATTCTATGTGAGTGTGGACTGTTAAGTGTATTTGGGTGTATACATCAACATAGACAGTACATCAACACTACTGAGCAACATATGTTGGAAGATATCAGCACTTTATAAATGCATTATTATTATTATTATTATTATTGTTATATCATTATTTGTGTAATTATTATTATTATTATTATTATTATTGTTATATCATTATTTTTGTAATTATTATTATTATTATTATTACTATTATTATTATACCCTGAGGGACTGGTTGACAACCTGCATCGTAGCCATCTGAGATGGGTTTGATGTATGGATAGTGTATTCCTACCATCTATCATGTGTAGCCATGTATATAATACTGTAAACTTCTGTGTGTTTTACAGATCAAGTCTTTAGAGAACCGAGTACAAGCTCTGCAGGACGATCTCTTCACGGCTCAGGACGAGCTGCAGGTCGCGCAGGAGAAATACGAACAGGTCAGAATAATAATAATATGATCATGATGGATCTACAAGGAAAGTAAAAAATTATCATTGAAAATTGACTCCTGTTTTGATGCGTGTGATTATTTTGTCCAGGTTGCCACAGAACTCGAGGTGCAGACAACAGAGATGAAAATACAGGCAGAGACGATCAGTCATTTGAAAATTCTTCCAGACTCACAGACTGCGGACATGGGTGCAAGCCTGAAGTCATCAGATGAAATTGATCGCCATTCACCAGACAGCAACGACTCACACAGTATTATGGTAGTACTGGCATTTATTATAATAACAAATAATACTTACAGGTTTTTAAATAGCCATATTAGTGAAATAATCACACACCAAAAAAAAATTACTCTTAAAAAATATATATATATAAATATAATAAAAAGATAAATATTGAAAACAAATATGTTGAGTTAGTTTGTACAATAGAATTATATATTGTGTGAATTATGGTGGCAGAGCTCAGTGATTGATGCATGTTTCTATTGTTAATATTCTCACAGGAACTTGAATCAAATCTGGAACTGTCCAACACCAAACTCCAGGAGACGTTTGGAGCTCTTCAGACCTCCTCAAATAAAGTCAGCCAGCTACAGCAAGATCTCAAGTCTTCCAACTTCAACATCGAGCAGCTAGAACAGAAACTGGAACATTCAGAACAGGCCTTGCGGAAAACTGAAAGCAAACTGTCAGAAACTTCCAGGGAACTGTCGGAGACTGCATACAAACTGGACAGCGCCAGGTCAAAGTTGGACGACACCCAACAACAGATGGAGCGAATGTCACGTGACCGCGACTCCAGCGTGCGGGAGGTGGAGCATCTGAAGACGTCCAGTCAGTATGGGTCTCGGGAGCGCCAGCAGCACGTGGACAGGATGAAGACGTTGGAGGAACTGGCACGGCAGCTGGAGCTGGATAACAGGGAGATGGCCAAGAAGGTGAGTCGAGCCTGTAGTCTGTAGTCTGTGTGGGCTGTAGTCTGTGGTCTGTGTGTGGGGCTGTAGTCTCTCATACAGTGCAGCCTACGTGATGTCTGTATTGGCTTATCTTGTGCAATCTTGTTCATTGGCATATCCTGTGCAATGTCTGCATTGGCATATCCTATGCAATGTCTACATTTGCATATTCTGTGCAATGTCTACCTTAGCATATCTTGTGCAATGCGTACTATGGCATATTCTGTGCAATGTCTGAAATAGAGAATCACATATTTTTTATTAACATGACATTCACAATTGAATTGAGCATTTTGATGCATATTTGAATTTTTCTTTGATTAAGAATGATCTGCATGTATATCGTACTTTATTATCACAAAATCATCATGAGTTAAACTGGCATGGTCACTATCACCACTGCATGCCCTGGGCTCTCCTGTACAAAACAGCGTAACTCTAAGGTAATCGTAACTCCAACCTTAAAAGTGTTGTATTCTATTGCTACGATTGGAGTTGCAGTTACCTTATAATTACACCGTTTTGTACAGGAGGGCCCTGAAGGACATCACCATAAGGAATGTTACCAGCGCATGTTGAAGCATGTTAATACATGTAGTACCTTCACATTCTCATCACCATTGCTTGTCACGTGTGTTTTGTTCAGTTGGCCGAGACCATCGCTAGGTGCGGCAAGTTGGAGGACGACCTCCACGCAGAGAAGCAGAGAGGTACAGGTGTGTGTGGAGTTTATACTAATCCCTGTTACACTGACGACGTCTGATCTCATCTCTGTACCCACGGCTGTAGTAACTACTTGTATGTTCTGGCCCAGAGATTACAAAACATTTTGAGTACGCTTTCATGCTCAAGCTCACATCTTATGTGGGGATTTGTGAACAAAACCTTGACGTTGAGTTTAGTTGTACCAAAAAAAGTTTCATAATCTCGGGGCCTGGGCGTAGCTCCACTAACTTGCTGATTCAAGATGAAGACATTTCAGCTGTGTCTTCACAGTTACAAAGATGAGAACAATCTGAATGAACATGATGAAAGATTTATTAAAATGATTTTAATATTTATTAATTAATATTGATGCATATGTGTATTAATACTTTGTTATTTCCTGGATAACATTTGTCTAAATAATGTCCACCAGACATTTATTTCATGATGTTCATGTCTTTGATATGCACACATTACTCAAGTTCAGCATGTTGTTTCAAAATGTGTATTGTTTATTTTCATACACTATTTTGCCTAATATTTTAATAATATGCACATCAAAATTGTTAGCACTACCAATATTCTGTGTTTTTGTATTTTTAATAATATTAATATTGAATTAATATGTTGAGTTAACTCTCACTTTTGATGTTAATTGGGTTCGGGAGGATGGTCTGACGAATGGAAAATTGTAATATATTTTTATACGATGTGTTGTATTTATATTGATTATTATGTTGAATTTGAATGGCTTCACTCTTAATGACCTTAAATCATGATCTCTTTTTTCTGGCATCTGGCATCTGAAATCACACAGCCAATGCACTTTGTATGGGTGATGACAGCAAACATATTTCAAATAGTCCGATCAGTGGTAACTTAGCTGTTGATGTTGGTATACAGGTGGTAGACATTGTACCTCACACAATTTAGTCTATTCATCGCCCACACAACACGTAGCTATTCGAGCACTAAAGAGTCGTAACTTGCTGTAGACATATTAATTGTTGAGTATCAACTCTTGTAGAACTACGGTCATTCCGTCTATCGACTCGTAGCGCTTCAATCTTTCTGTGGAGCATGATACCGACTATTACCTGGATTCCTGAATGTCCAGTGTGTTACTAGATGTTCTGTGTGTTCTGTAGAGAAGCACAGCCAGAACGTGCGCTACATCCAGCAGCTGGAGGGTGACCTTGACATCGCGCGGGAACAGAACCGACAACTCAGGGAGGAGCTGCACATGCACCAGACTCGGGTCTTTAAACTGGAGGCAGATGGCGTGGGACAGTCTGTGAGTAGAAGCAGTTGTCATTGCTCCTTTATATTTATAGCCATAGCCACTCGTAGACCTTTTCAGTTACTTTTTTTTAACCATTACAATCTGGAAGCCGAATACCTGGGCCCGAGATTACAAAGCTTCGTGAGTATGATTTCATGCTCATGTGCCAAATTTTATGGGAGTTTGTGAACAAAACTTTGAGTTGAGCATGAAATTGTATTCAAACAGTTGAATAATCTTTGGGCCTAGTTCTAGAGAAGCATTACTCTATATAGTATACTCGGATATCCAGATTGCTAGCAACCAGCATATGGTTTGTTCTGGTAATCCTTGAGATTTGTTCAGAGTGATTTTTGGAGTAAGCTCCCTTGGATGTTGTACAGCTCTGGGTGCCATTTCTTGAAGTTCTTGTATCCACTATGAGGCCATAGCTCTATCGTAAGTGCCTAAACACCATGTATAAGAGTGCTTTGGGTCTCGTAGTAGATACGAGAGCTTCGTGAAACGATACCCTGGAGTCCTAAGATGTCCGTGTTTCAGGCGAAGTACGAGAGCACGATCACTCGTCTGGAGATGGAACTGAACGAGGTGAGACTGTACCACAAGAAGGAGCTGGAGAGCATGTCTGAGAAACTGGAGAACGCCTTGGCTGATGCTAGAGACATGAGAACCCAGCTCAGGAACAGAGAACATGTAAGTCTTGCTGGGTAGAACCCCACTTCTGAACACCACAAGATTTGCCAAGTGGACATTTTAATGGCAGGAAGCATCATAGAATTCATACACGAAATAATTGTGTATTTCATATCCCATAGTAGTTAGTACCTCTATAACAAATGGGGTGGGTGGTAGTGCAGTGGTAGAACGTTGGACTTCGGAGCCAAAGGTTCCAGGTTCCAATCCTGCCCCAGGGGCCCGGCATCAATGTTCGCGAAAAATCTGATGGTCTTGTCAGTACCAGCAGATAAGTAAATTCTATAACAAAGGGGCATAACTCTATGAGGTTGTCCATATCATGCCGCTCCTCAGTTGAATATCATTCTTAAGATGAAGTACTTCCTTGGCCCTAACCAATTCCTTCTTTAATTATCATTATATGTGATGATATATGTGATGAATTCATAGCAGGAGTACACTCAATAACACAGTAACATTCAGGTACATGTATACTTGTCCAATTCTTGCTCCAGGAGTTGCTAACCGAGCACAGCGACATCTCCCGATCTAAATCCACCATCGAGAGGCTCGAGGCCCAGCTAGCTGCAGAGGTCAAACTGAGGTCAGACCACGAGAGCCGCAACCTCACTCTGGACCAGGAGATGACAAAGGTGCGGGTGAGGGAAGTTAATTTTTAGGGTTACTGATGAGTGGTATATTGATTTCAGTATTTTTAGTTTCCTAGAATGAGCCCCCTTTTATGAGCCTCTCATCCGTTATGACCAAAACCCGCTTGTATTTATAGCAATTGAGATAATTT
The DNA here is from genome assembly GCA_032361225.1 of Lepetodrilus schrolli. Taxonomy (NCBI): domain Eukaryota; kingdom Metazoa; phylum Mollusca; class Gastropoda; order Lepetellida; family Lepetodrilidae; genus Lepetodrilus; species Lepetodrilus schrolli. The sequence goes on from JAUTBT010002000.1 coordinate 11,230, forward strand.
ACAACAGAGTTGTGTCCTGATTGTTTTAGGTATGGAGTTACGGCTTCATGTCTGACCATTTATTTCAGATCACTGTCATTCTAAACATCGTCATTTTGCAATTCTTTAAAGTAAAGCCAATTCTTATCAGGTTTGGAGCCAGGTTCGGACACTGATGGAGAAAAATGCTAACCTGGAGAATTCCAAGAGGTCTCTTGAGGAAGAGCTGGAGAGAGTGAGTACAGAAGCACACAATGTTGTGATGTCTGTGATGCACCAAGCCTATAGGATGTTATCACCATTATGAGTTGTCACTTTCCAAGCCAATGAGACGGTGTGTTGGGGTGTAGTAATACAGTGATAGTTACAAGTCATTTGGTGCCAATAGTATCGAGTTTGAATCCACCATTAGTCTTTGTTGAAGTTACATTTCTGACAAAGGTCGGGTTCATATCCCATCCCAATATCAATGTTCACGAAAGTTACCTTTCCGACACGATCATGATAGGATGCACTGTCTGTACCTCGGCAATGCAGTTATAATCTTTGGTCCGTCAGTACCACCCAGTGCTCGTAGGTTTATTGCAACATTCAGCGCTACTGATTTTGGGGGTTTCTTCCTGCCATAAACTGACAAGCCATGATATATGAAAGAATCGTGAAATCATCTAAACCCCAATTCTTTTTAAATAATAAAGACTGTCTGTAATTATCTCCCTTGGTTCCTCAGTACCAGACTGTGCTCACAGGTTTACTGCAACTCTTGTAACCACGGGTTCCCTCCTGCCATAAACTTAAAGCCATGATATGAGCAAAATAAGCATGTGTGGCACAGGTCCCTGGACAATTTGTATGATCTGTCTGAAACTCTCTTTAATTTATTGCAAACAGTTGAATACCAGTTTAACTTGTTATGTACAGAACGACAAGAACAATTGGCAGACGAAGTCCATGTATGCTCAGACGACAGCCAATCACGACTCTACGATGAAGTCGCTGCAGAAACGAACTGAGACAGCAGAATGGAAGGTACCTAATGTTTGCGTGTATGTTTATTAAACATGTATATTTTGCTTTGGTATGCTAGTATAACAGTGATGTTGCCCCGAGTGATTGACATACCATCTCAGTCTATTGTTGTTGTGTTGTTGTTTTTGTTGTTTTTTGTATATCAAGCTTGAATGTATTCACTGATTAGTTTTCCTGCTTTTTACCATTGATAAATACACTAAAGCATATATATTTGATTGATTTGCAATGAATTTCATCATCTCTAATCAACATTGTATTTAAATAATATTTATACCTTTTTTTTTATATAAACTTCAATTTTATTTCATTTGACTTTTGTTGCTATGACCTTACTATTTCTTCATCGCATGGGTTTGAATTTGTAGTCAGGAACATATTATTCCTCTCTGTCTTCCTATACAAATACTGAGAGTAGTTGCCCTCCAACTGATGTTTACCTTTCTCCCTCGTCAGTTTCAAAGAACGATGTGTGAGGATGAATCCGTAAGACTCAAATTTCTATATTTGTAATCTTTATTCTCCCTTTATCTGGACACTGTATCTTCAGTATATTAATTCATTTCTTCTGTACATAGACATATTTTTCGACTATTTATATATGCTACTAATTTGGTAATATAGTTGACTAAATTTTTTATATGCATGGTAGAATAAGTGTGTTCGTAGATCTACTGCAACACGTGTTGCAGGGTTTATCCTGCTAATAAACTGATAAGCTGAAATTATCTTTGGCTGAACTCAATGACAATCTTTACTGGCAGAATTATTTGTTTGAATCTCTCTTATTCATTCATCAATTTATTCACAAATGTTTCTACAATTCTCAAAAGATATTTTATTACTTTTTATTGTGTTGAAGAAGAAATCGACAAAATCACTTCACATCATGTCATTTGCGTTTATGTTTCTCAATAACACATTTCTGACACAAAAAATCTTTTAGCAATTTTGTATGAAAATCAAGCATAATTTGGATTCTGAAAAACAATATTGACAATCTACATCATCAATAGTTAGATATCCATGTACCGCTGAAAATAAATTCTTGCCCATATCTTAAAGATAATACTGTAGTGCTATTTCTGTTTATCCATCACATCACTCTTTTCTGTATACGGTAGTCATAATTATTAACTCAATAATTATAATACCTGTGCATTTAATAATTATAATACCTGTGCATTTATCAGGCCTATCGCCAGTATAGCTAAACATAGGTTGATCCGATCAGAGTCACATAATCACCATTTAAGCTTTTGTAGCTGTATGCATGTTACAAAATCAGTGGTTATAGCCCTTGAACTGACTTCTAAACTGAGCATAGTATGTACTTAACACAACAGAAAGTAGGAAGTAGTACTATAACACTTTTCTTGAACTCTTGTTACCTGTCATACACTACCCATTGGCGCATGTTCTAGCATTTAACGTGTCTGTGAATGCATTTGATACAGTACTGAATTGCATGTGCATGTTTCTAGAATTGGTACACATATGTATGAGGTCACAGGACGTAAAGACGCAAAAACTTAAAGCTTTCTTTCATATATTAATTACTTAATTATTTTCCATGACTACTTCTAGATACATTTAGAAAATGTTAAAGGCTGAAGAAACTGCTATGGCCAATTGTGTTTTTTTCGCATCCTCAAATATAAAGATTTATTTTCATGCCCATTGTTTAAAACTTAATTGGATAACAATAAGACAGTAGCTCTCTAGTGTACTATCGTTACATATTGCAGTATTTAAAAAATAATCTTGGGATGTTCATGTAATTCAATAACATAAACATCCACATCATAGACTGGTTCAGTATCAAGGCTTTACATTTTGTTGAAAGTAATTTAGAAAATCATGTCCCACATGCTATATAGACCAAACTACTGGCATAGGACCAACATGTAATATTTTACAATGGACAATTATCAAATACCTGAATTCAAATGTTGACAACTAAGTTGGAAGGCAACAGCAGACAATCAGCTGGATGTAGACATGATTATGCTAGTTTCAAGTAATGGCTGGTCACAATGGATTACTGTTGAATTCTCCATACCATAGATTGGTAGGCATTGCTGCCAAGTGAATATACATTACATTTGACCAGGGTAAATATTAATATGGCGTTTAGCTCTTCAAGCATGCATTAGCATTATAAATGGCTGTTATTATTATTATTATTATTACGGTATTATTTATTGATCATATTTAGTCAAAAGTCATCATTATCATGTTTAGTTTATCATTCCTCATTTTACTTTCATTTGCCAGATTTAATCAAACTTTCACTTCTTTAATTTTATACAGAATTTTTGTATCCAGTATTTTGTTGGTCACCATGGTAACGAATATGAGTTTGTGACAGTGTCAATTTAAGGTTAAATCACATTCAGTTCCAGATGCATGCTGGGCTATTTAACATTATCCAATGCTTGCTTAGTCATTGATCGTACTGAGTTACTAAGCTTTAATACATTGTATTATAACTTTCTGACATTTATGAGTTGCCGAGTTTGAATATATTATTGTAACCTTCTGCCATAATCTGACGTATATATGAGTTGCTGAGTTTGAATATATTGTAATATTCTGCCATAATACTATTTATGTTTTTGTGCCTTTTCTTGGTCTTGGTAATTCTTTAAGAAATTGACATTTGAGTGATCATTAAAATTAAAAGAGACCCTATTAATTTCTCATTCCTCTATCTTGAAGGTAAGCGATCTCTCTCTACAACCTTTAATTGTGAAAGTAAGTAAACTTTAAAGTTTCTCCTCTCTCATTTTTTTCTCTCTCCATTTTTTCATCATTAATAAGAAAGTTTAAATACAAATCTAAACAGTGGTAATTCAGTCTATGTATTTATTCAGCCTATCCAAGGGCTATATTCAGTAGTAGTTTGTCTTTGACAAATGTTCTCCATTGTGTGTTAATAACTAACTGATTGTGTGCAAGAGTTAGCTTTGTGATGAGTGGTAGAATAGCAGTTATATATTGGATTGAATGTGTGTTTTAGTATGTGTACCGGTAACGATGTTTGTAGTCTCTTATGTAATCTGGTTAATGTCATCTTTGCTTCAGTTGAAACTTAACAAACCCAAGCAATAAAAAGTGTATTGCATGGCAACTTGTAAATTTGACTAAAAGAGCATGAACAACCTATATTTTGTTTAAAAGAAGATATTTTTGTTTTGGATATAAACAATGACCATTTTAGATGAGTTTAATTAAAAATATATACAATCCAGGTATCATGTATAATTTAAATTAAACATGATAAATTCAAACAGATTTTGACAAAATAGTTTGATAAATGCAAATCAAACTTCTTAAATCAGTGTTAAACAGTGGCTGTAAGTACAATGAATATGTATGCCCATTTAAATTTCAGTGAGATATGTAGATAGCAACTTCTAGTACATTGCACAATATTTAACAATGTTGTACAATCTGTTCTGGATTATCTCCCTTGTTCCCAGCACAGAAATAAATGCATGGTGTCTTACTCAGTTTTTACCATCAGTTTATTTGCCTTGATTGTAGCACCCATCTGTAAATTTGTATTATCTCAATTGGTCTGTCCATCAGTCAAGTGTCCAAATTCATGCAGTTACATTGGCTAAAGTAATATATGGCTCACACATTTAGCCCCAATGTTATGACTGCATTCCACCGTCAAATACTTGATGGTTGAACTAAGAAATCCAGTTGATTTTTCAATATATCATCAGCTTTTGTACTTGTTTGTTGGTATCATTTTTACTTTTTCTAGTCTGTTGTCTTTGTGTCCTAAATATGAACCACCGTTTCCTCTCCAATAGCAACAATGACACTTTTACATTTTCAACTTTGATTATTTGTACCATGGCAATCCAGTTATCATCCTTGGTCTGTCAGTACCAGCCGGTGCTCGCAGGTTTCCTGCAACATTCAGCACTACGGATGTTGCGGGTTTACTCCTGCCATAAATTGACAAGCCGTGATATTATAAGTGAAATAATCTTAAAAGCGGCTCTAAACCCCATTTTAAAAATAATAAATAATAAAAATAGGTGTAGCGGAGCAATGACTGCTGCTACTCACAGATTGTCCAGCACCATCTGCCACCAGAATGATTTAAAATGACAGCATGTCCACTATCAGGAGGACAGCATTAGTTCCAGTGTTCCAGCAAATGTGCAGGACGTCCTGCCTTCTGTTGCAGGCGGAGAAGCTCCAGAGAGAGTTGCAGGACGTGTCAGTGAAGATGCACAGCACAGAGCAGAACCTGATGCAGGTGGAGACCGGCAGATACGAGCTGCAGGAACAGAGTGACCTGGTGGTGTCCCTCCGCAACCAGCTGGAAGGAGAGAAGCTGCAGAGGTGGGCTCTTACACTATTGGAGTCAGTTCTTTCAGCGGTTAAAAGACAAAGGTCCAAACCTGCTCCAAGTAACCAGCATCAATTTTCTGTGCAGTAACCTTTCCAACGCGATCATGATAAGATGCACTGTTTATAAATGTTCTTGCTTATTACAATATATATTTCATAATTATTTTATTAAATATTTTTATTTTTTTAGTAGTTTGGTATTTGGATGCCTATGAAAATAGTCTCTTCAATACTTTTTTTGCACTGCAAAGACAGTGGGCGTCAATATCATTCAGGAAAGATTCCCAGGGAAGTGTCATTGTAGATAACACAGAGATGTACCTTCAGCTTACATACCCCGTCTATTGCCAGGAACCTCCTGGATCAGACTGTGGAAGAGCTGAAGCATCAGGTGGTCATTCTAAAACAACGCGAGTCCAAGTTGGTGGAAGAGAACCGTGACCTCCAACACCGTGTCCTTGACATTGAGGCACATCTGGACAAACTTGAGGACAATAACGAAACTGCATATGATGTGGTAGGATTTCCTATGTTCAGTTATGCAGTTGTGAACGAAAACCTCTTGAAAGGTTCTTTCTAACCACTTCATCTAGCTGAAGTATTGAGCAAGGCACCCCTTTTCTATTAAATATTCATAATTGGTCATACCCTGCATGTCAGTTATCATGCTAAACCACCTTTTAGTATAGTTAGTATCCCGCCATCAGCTTATTACGATACTTGTGTGATTTCAAGGCAATCACGTTTTGCGTTATAACAAGAGCATGCATGCGAGTTCAGAGGTCAAATGCAAATTGCATCAGTGGACGGTGACTCCGGCTTGGATCAACATAAAATTGATAAAAAATGTTGACAAGATAAATAATTTTTAAAAGCATACATTAACCATGTGTAGATTTCACCTCTGATCACTAACACCAAAAATTGTCCACAGTTTGAATGGCAATCCTCGCTAAAATATCAGCTGAAATGTAATCTCATCCAGTCGTCTGCTGTTGAGATCATAACCCAAACACCACGTGAAACAGCTGTGCTTGCTCTAGTTGCTGGGCAACTACGGAAGCAAACTTGGGTCACTCTTACTCATTTCCAAAGTTAAAAGGATATTTATTTTCAATGTGTCTCATTTCTGTTGGATGAATTTCAAAAGAAAAGGGGCCGTATTGCCAGAATTATGAACTAGTAGACATGTAAAATGCCTTCAATAACATTGTGAAGCAAAACTGACATAATATGTGCCAGAAACACATGCACATTGCAAAATTTTACTTTTCATAGTTCAGATTTACCATGTTTAAAACATATTTCTCTCTAATAAATAATTTTTAATAAAATAAGACATGTTTTCAGACAAACAATATCTATATGGCATTCAATTATTTATAAAAAAACCCATTATGGGCCTCCATACATGTTTTATTTGACATTTTAACGGAACCTTGAAATCAAAAATATCCGCCAGTGCAAGTAGGAATTGATGGCAATCAGATTACTGATGATTTCTTGTGATGGTTTGTTGTTGAGAAACTAAAAATACTTTTTCTAGTATGTATTAATATTCAACTTCAACAAGGAAATTCCACAAAAAAATGTTGCCGTCTTATAAAGCGATGAGCAGCGTTATTTCCTTACTACATAAATAAACAACTTCTTTTTAATAACTTTATTATTATATTAAAATTTTCAAATATGTATGAGTTTGATATACTCTACACTCATCTATCCATAATCATTTGGACGGTGTGTGCGCATATATAATGTTCATACCAGTTTATCATTAATATCCTGCGCATGTAGGTAAATGGACTGCTGTTATTGGCAGTATTACATGTATCCTATGTTGTCTGTTTCCTCTCAGCAACACCAGCTATCAGAAGTTGGGAATAAGTCATTAATGGATCAGATCACCAGACTGCAGGATGAAGTCAAAGAGCTGCAGTATGAACTCTTGTCCAACAGTGAGAAGAGAGGTCACGAAGAAAAACGTTACGAAGATCGCAAACTGAGGACGAAAGAAAAACTGCTCAAGGCCAGGTGAGGTTGTTGGTCAGAATGTGCCAGGGGCTATGTAGTTATGCCAGTAACTTGCTCATTACCTCAAGACAAGGGACACAGTGCTAGATCGTAAGTCATTAGAGCCCAAGGTTGGTTGCAGCCAGGAACCCAGGGATTTGGCATCAATGTTTGCAGACATGTACCTTGTCAACGTGATTACTTTGTGTATATTACTGTTGCAGTTGAGTTTTCATCTTTGGTTTGTCAGTGCCTGCCAGTACTCTGGTACAATACTAGTACTCAGCGCTACGGCTGATGGATGTTTCCTCTTGCTATTATCGTCACGTATGGGTGAAAGATTCCCGCTGTGACGTAAAACAATAATTCACTCACCTCTTGCTATTAACTGACAAGTAATGATAGGGGCAAAATAACCTTGAGAGTATCTCGAATTCTCCATGCCGAAGGCAGCTAGAGATGCTCTAAAAAGCCGGGTCTAATTCTTATGCAGCAGGGTCAAGGCTAATCTCCCAATTCAAACAAAACTATGAGAGAAAAACATGATGCAATGTAGTGTATTAATTTCATGGAAAGTAGGAAATTGACAATTTGTGATAAGTGATGCTAATTTTCCAGGGAGTTTTATTCCCATGAGAGGTCACGGATGAACGAACAGATGATTCGGATGGATGAAGATCTTAATCTCACGAGAGCGACTTTGAGGAAGGAGTTGGAATGGAAGGAGAAAATGGACATCAACTATAAACATTTGTTACAAGAAAAGCGAGAATTGATAACTCAGTAAGTACTAGTTTCCTTCTACTTATTTCAATTTTCCTAAATGCACATGAACATACGGTAACTATATACAGTTGTACCTATAGTAGTATCCACATAATTATTCCTGATAGTATATAATAGGAAATATTGATATTAGTTCATTAATGCATCATACATGTCTAGATACTAATGTGTGTGCTTTATCATTTGCATTATATATTCATAGCTCATTATATATAATAGAAAACCATAATTTATCATGATTGTCATCCTAACAGCAGATGTAGATAAATATAGCAATCAGAAATGTATATTCTGTTCTTAGCAAGCACGGAAGGAATTCAGTTTCTTTATTCACTTATTTTGTATGTTCTTTGATTGCACTTGGGTCTAGTTCGTTATACAATGTGCAATTCACTACATCATCGTGATGGAATGTATTATATGTAAATATCTATGAATAATTTTTTTTAAAGAATGTTGTTTATTTAAAAGATATATATATATATTTAAATTGTAAATAATTATTTAGGTGTCATAAATAATTATCCCATCGTGAGTCTACAAATACACAAGTTTACTATAACTATACCAGTCACACAGACTAATGGCAAAATTACATCTCGCATAAAAAAAAATGGACAAATAATAAGTAGGAAATAAAGTGAGAACTATGTTCTATATTCACCGATCTATATGGAGTTATCATTAAAGCCATGGTGCCCCTTCACTAGTCATCTTAATCAGTCATCATGCTCTGTATTACCAAAGTCATCACTGTTTGTGCATTTTGTAAATCTTCCTTTCTTGGCCATCTCCTCCTCAATGCCTTCTGTTAAAGGTATGTACACTTTTGTATTCTTTCAATTATTGCTTGCTTGCATATATATTCATATCACGTGTTGCTTTCAAGCACTGTTTCCCTTCTTTGTAATTATTATGCACGTACTTGTATCAAATCATTAATTAACTCAGACATTTTTGTTTAGTCAGTGTGTGTTAAAATTGTTTTGTAGCTTCAGACATGTTTTGAGTTTTTGTTCAACTCATGTTTTGGTTTTGTTTAAAAATTATTTCATTAGAAAGGTTTCTTTTATGTTTTGGGGAAACATTTTATAACCGAATATTTTCATCATATACTGCCAGACATTGTACACATTGGACATTTTCCAAATGATGCTTTGATATGCTCATGTATACCAATTATCAGTGCCATGTATTTCATATTCCCCTCAATGGGCTATTTTTAATGTTGAAGCAGAATAAGATAGCTGCAAATAGTATGATGCTTGGTTAAGAATGCTTTCCAGAACGAAGAAAAAAACTGTCATTTTCCTTCAGACAATATAATTAATATTTCAGTTTATTTTTTTTAACATGGTCTTAGTCACATCAGTCCTGTTCCACAGAATAGTCCTAGCTGTAGTTGTACCCCCCTGTATGGAGAACTATGATTTGTATTGCTCCTTGTCATGTCTGGGTGAAATATTCCCAATGAGACGTAAAGCACTAATTTATTTATTCTTGTAGTGCTTCGATCATTTTGGGAAACAGGACTCAGATCCTTACACTTTCCCTGACCAGCAAAATAGAGTATGTGAAAAATATGACAAATTAGAAAGCATTTCAAAGTAATATCATTATGTGCAATTAACTAGATCATTATTCTGGTTTGAATATATGTACATGTATCCTATTTGTGGGAGAATCTATCAGTAGAATTATAGCTGATTTATTTTTGTAATTGTTTGTGTTATTGATGAGCAAGAAAGCATTTATACTTGATGTCTGTTTGAAGCATGCATGGACTCTTATATAACCCTCTTTCCTGGATGCAATCATGTCCTTGTACCTTAGCTCACGTCATCCAGCAGAGAGAGAACATTAAATCCTGGTATTTGCGTCAGATATGTATTGATATGTTTTTACAGTGAGTGTGGATCCAATACACTTTCACAAGCTTTAATATGTCTGCAGTGTTTGCACTTCTGGAAAAATGCACAGACACCCAACTATAGTGGTGTCATAAACATCATTCATGAAAATTATATTTGCATTTTATTGTCCTACCAGATTTAATACTATGTGTAAGAATGAGACGAGAATTTATTTTTCCCCACTGCAAACTTCTCAGCTTAGCTACCAGGCCCCCGTTTCACAAAGACATCCTAAATTTAGGAGCTCCTAACTTTATGACCCAGTTTATCAACTCCTAAGTTAGATGCAGATTTTAGAAGGGATACGACTTGTGACGTCGTCGTGAAACACTTGTTACGAGGTGACAACACTTAGGACTGGTTTAGGAGCTCCTAAATAGTTAGGAGGCCGTTGTGAAACGGGGGCCAGGTATATCCCAGGTAGTTCTTCTAAGTTCTGTCGTCACCTATGGGTGAAATCCCTGCTGCGACATAAAACAAGAAATCACTATTCTGTTTACTGATGTAGGCACATAAACACCTGTAGGTTCTGTTTGTGCTGTTTCTTCCTTATTTCCATATAAACATCCTGAATTAGGCCCAGAAGTCTCTAGGTTCTCTCTAACTTCTTAACATAGGTCGGTTCTCTATGTCCTCCTGATGTAGGCATTGAAACATGTGGAGGTGTACTGTTACTTTCTGACTTTGTTTATTCTGGGGGGGTTTTCTCACTTAATCTGGCCCAGGAAAATATTTTTTTTTGCACTCAAACAATTTAATCTCTCCGGATTTCACATTGTTTTATAGTTTGTTTAGTTAGAATACTAGTTTGTTGAAATAGTTCTTTAGAATATGCTAATTAAGGTGGTGGTTAAGCTTGTGTCCTATATGATTGTATGATTAATCTCTCATGTTCCATAAATTTGAATAAGATTTCTAATAGAAAGAGTAAATGTAGATACATTTGCCAACTTTGTGATGTTGTTTCGGTTATAAATAGAAACCTATTTCCAAACCCTTTTTTTTAGTATTGTTATAATGCCTAGGATTTGTTTGATGTTTGCCTTCAAACTGCTATTTATGTGAAATTGGAATTTGTATTTCCTTTTGTATTGCGAAATTGGTCACAAAAAAACAGCCAAGAAATTGTGCATTGATCTAATATTGTATCTCTCTGGTGTTATCTTCCCTGATCAACATTCTGTTTCCTTTGTTTGTTATCTCCCCTTGTAGTGACTTATCTCCTCTTGCACTCATCTGAAGAGCAGACTCTTATTGTCACCCTGCAGGACATTTGATTACTTACAGGATGACGGATTTGGAGGAAACAGTCCGCGATCAGTCTCTCTCCCTATCAATGCTGCAAGTGCGTACGAAATTCCTAGAGGACGAAAACTCACGTCACCAGGATCATATCGACTCACTCACCAAACAGAAACATACTTTAGATAGGATGGTCAAAGACTTGCGTTGTGGCAAGAATCGAGATGTGAGTTTCAGAATTACATTTTTTTTAAATAAAAAAAATTTATTTTAATTTATTTTTCACAATTCTTTTTTCAGTGGGGAAAATCTTCCTGTACGTACCTCTCATACAGAAACTATAGTCAATATTCACAAAGTAAAAATATTATATCATTCATTAATAGTAATTGTAAAGTAGTATTCACTGAACTAACCTTGTATTCATGTACAGTAGCATAGCGCAACATGTTGAGAAACTATACAGTAGTAATGATATCAGCATGGTCTGTGTTTTAGGAATTTGCTATTACATATCCTACCTACCGTAGGAGAAGACCTCAATACCTCTACCATTGAATAGTGAGGAAAGTGTTGAATAGAACTGAATTAATTCATTTCATTAGATTTAACTAACATCATGACCAGAAATTAAGTGGATTAACCTGGCAATGCCAGACACACCCTTGTTGCACCTACATGTAGTTTAACTTGCGTGATAATGTGAATGATGCACTGTTTTCATTGATACTAGTACATGTACAGCCTCTGTCAAGCTGAACCATGATGTTAACAAATGTGTTTGACTGCTAATAGACAATCTCTAGATATGTTGTGTATTTGTGTGAAAGCCCAATTCATTTAAGTAGCCAAAAACCCAATTAAAATATAACAATGCTTATCAAATCCCCTACAAATACAAAGTACAGTACTTTAAGTTTTCTTGCAAATTTGTGATATTGAATGTTTATTTCTTCTCCATTCATTTTTATTTTAATACTTGGATATTTTCTGCTCATGACAATTTTTTTTTTATTCATGATCTTTTGACTTTCTTCTGTTTCTACAAACAGGAGATATGCTCTACAAAAACAAACAAAAAACAATCAATAACTTTATAGGTTATTGGTGACGTATTCCTCCTAAAATAGAAATGGGGATTATCTAATAGTCCTTATTACATTATATGATGTATTGCTGGGGTTTTTTTCTGTACCAAATTATGCCAATCACTTAATTCAAGCATTAAATATTTTATTCAGTGAACAGAAAAATACAGGTAACAAGTTATATTGAAATCAGTTTTTAGTTCGTCTGTCGGTATTGTATATAGTACATACTGTGTTCCTTACCATTCCTACCTATCTATCCATGTAATATGTTCATTATTTTGTGTATTCTTTTAAGGCACAATAGGAATTGTGCATACAAGCTCCTATAAAGTTGAATACATTATTGTCCTATCTCCAAACATGTATTATTATTGAATCATATTCCAGTTCTCAGACATGAAGTCTACGTCATGAACATGACTTTGACACCAACCTGCATGCCTAGCGCACATTGTTTTTGGTGTACATTTCTGAACAATCCACATATAATATCCTCTCTTTCTTTAAAAGTTATTCACATTATGATATCCTCTATTGCTTTCAAAATTCCCAGTTCAACATTATGAACTGTCTAAAGTATTTATCTTATTATATATTATTACATTATTATTGAAAGGGTCAACTGTTAAATGTGCTTTATTAAATATTGGTTTTATTCAATAAACAAATATTTGTCACGTGTCACAACTATTCAGTATAAAAGAATTCCTCTGCAAAGTTTGTTTTTTTATCCATATAAAGTCTGTTTATGATGTCATGTACCTAATGTTAGTTGTATGGAATATAATATTGGGTATGTTTTCCCACAGAACTCCTAATAATTATTTTCGAATTATAATTTTTAGATTAAAATGTTGTTATTATTATTATTATTATTTATTAGTAGTATTAGTATTAGTAGTATTAGTATTATTATTATTCGGTCCTGTTGTTTTCCTGGGGGGAAATAATATAAAAATGAGTATTTCTGCCAATGTTGCAGGCTGCATGTGCTTTCTCTCCGCCTGAGCATCCTGGGGGTTACACAAGAAGGTCCAGTGGTCTGAACGTGTCCAGCTGGGATCACGACCACCTGACAGATGCTGTACTCACGATCAGAGACTCATCATCACACATCAATGGCTATCTGAGTAAGACGTACACGGGAGGTGTCCTTGACCTTCATTCTGGTCATCACGATGATGGGACTGAAAGGTCATTTGATGGATACCAAGAGTATGATGCTTGAATGTCATTTTGGAATGAGGGTCAAGGTGAAGGATGTTATATGTGTGTCATCTAAGGTGAAGGACTAAGTGAATGTAGGTCATTAAAGGTGAAGGACATGTGTAGTTGGGGTCAGCTGGTGTGGTACTAGTGGTCCAATATCGATCAATCAACTCTCAGACTGGATATAAATTATACAGATCTGAACATGTATTTAGTAGTATATTATTAGCAGTGTTAGCCTTTGTTACATGAAGCACAATATTGTAGTGTATATACTAGGTGAAATAAGTGTGTTAGTTTAATATAACTTATTGTTTGTAGTGCTATCTATATATGCTATTTAGTTCTATGGGGTTTATCAGCTATAATGTTATTTAACCACCTTTCTGCTGCTGATAATCAAAGCTGCTAATGTTTATCAATCCAGCAGAAAGATGGTTAAAATAAAATTGAGTTTATCGTACTGTTTTCAAGAGAACCATTGGGTTGTTACTTAGTTATAGATATTTAAATGACAATTAATTTGTTTATTAGCACTGAAGAAGTCAAAATTGATCAAAACTGTTGATTTAATAACATGCATTGTTACAATCAAAACCTCTTTTATTCACTGAAGATGTATTTATTAGTGTTATCAATTGATATGATTGCATTGGAAACTGATGATATTAAGACTTTGCCAGTACATGAGTTGTGTAGTATTGCAGATTTAATGTATTAACTCAGAGAAACCGTCCCATTCCAGGTTGTGATATGTACATAGCATCATTATTACTCTTCCGTGTTGGAATATATATATATAATTATTTGTATTTATACATGCATTTATAACGGCAATTAGTGAGAATGTGATGCTAGTGATTACTATTTGTAACTGAACTGTCATGAAGTGTCATTCTGTAGAAATAGGGAACCTAAACTTAACAGAACATCCTTAACCCTCTCCCTGCTGGATTAGGCACAGTCACTGCTCTTTAGGGCATCTCTGGTTTCCTTCAGCATTGAGAGGGTTAAAATAATCTTGTGGTATGTTCTCTCTTGTCTATTATGTCATACTGATACATGTAAATGAGCATACAGTATCTTGCAGGCACACATAATTATTTTATTCTTTGTGACAATTACAGATACAAGCACCTGTGCTTATGTTTACTTCTGTATTTATTTCTCATTTTAAAATGACCGACTTTTAAAGAACAAAAAGCAGTAAACGAAACAACAACAAAATTATGTATGCAATTTTCCAATTTAGAAACCTAGATTTTGTGGAAATCTATACTGTTATATGAAATAGACTTTTCAGCAAGTATTATGTTACCACCGATGTAGAAGATACCTACAGCTTAGTACATGAGAATGAATACCAGCAGTAAGTAGACATGAACTGACGTGTGCATTGACGTTTGAATGCATTTTCCAATGAGTACATTCCGTCCATTCCAATGTTTACTTGTACTAAATGCGAAATTACATGTTCTTGGAAAAAATATCTTTGCTTATATGTACAAACATTTTATACCCTTGTCATACATGTATACATCAATATATATTTATACGTTTTTTTATACATGAACTTCACCACCAAAACATGTTGTTTTTTTACGTATTATACACATCTTATATTATGTTGTTTACACCTGTCTTGTATGCATACATATATCACAGTAATGCTTTTCATTGCCAACTAAACATGTTTAATATTTGTGTTCTATATGATATTTATGTAATTAGCAATTAATTTATTTTCAAGTGATTTATGAATTTCACTAACAACTACATTTTATTGATACATTCCATCAACAAATTCAAGTCGGTACATATCTTTTTTGCAAGTTTTCTTAGTAGGAACTAGGTTGTGTAAAATATATGTATTTATTTTGTGTAAGATATAGTATAGCAGTTCTGTAACTAGCTGTAGTCACTGTACCATATTTTCATTTCTTTACCAGAACACTCATATATTTCACAGAAATATCATAACTTTAATTTTCCATTTTTGAAGTCGTAGTGTCAAAATGTAGATTTTGCAATTAACCCTGTGCTTGACATTTGAAAACAAACCAACATGTATTGTTATCAGTCCTTCAGAATATAGAATGTTGTCAATATACTTTAGATCAGGTCAGATTGTTTCATTATCTCTTGCAATATTTATATAATTTTACCAATTTTTAGTTACGCTGCTTCTTGTAAGCATCAACAAAATGCAAAATTGTATCAGTTCTTCCCATTCCGGACATGAAACCAACAGAAATTTAGACAGAAATGAAACATGGAATGTCACTGTGCCAATGTGTTAGCTGTAACAGTTACCAACAAAGTATAATGTAATAAGTTGTTTACTTAGAAAATTTGAAGGAATCTTTGATGTACCATATCGATATGTGCCTTCTGCAAGTTCTCTCATTGATACTATGGCCAGCAGTAAATTGGTGGCCAGGAACATTGTGTGTAGTCAATACATCAGATACATCTGTGTGTATTGCTGTCAACCATGTATATTAGTGTATATTCTCTAAGCTGTCTTGATAGTACACTTGATAGCCACAGATGGAACAGTTATGAGCAATTACTACAGTTTCTTTTCCTTGCATGCATGTAACATCTAAATTCATCTTTATTTCTATGCTTTACATCAGTAGACATTCAGTATCTACGAGTTGACCAGTATATTTATTCGGATATATAATAATAATAATTATACTTAATAATAATCATGAAAATAATAATCATGAAAATAATAGTAATAGTAATAATGATTATAATCATGGAAATAGTAATATGGATAAAGGAAATGTCGCAAAATTCCAAATGATTATGTGGAAGAGGACTAGAACTTCAGCTTTGCCGCCTTTGCATAAGGGTGAAAGATTCCTGATGCTACTAAAGCACAAATTCAATCAATTTACTTTCAGGAAGATAAACAGTATAACAGTAGGTCATCAATATGTAAGAGTTGACTAAGACATGTACTTTTCAGAAGATGGCTGTTGAGGACTAGAACCTTGATCCTATGAATTTAAGGAACATACAATTTTGCTCTGAATGTTAATTCAATACTAGTATATCAGGGAATATAAGGAACATACACACGTTGCTCTGAGTGTTAATATAATACTAGTATATCAGGGAATGCTTGTACCTACCTGTGAACACTGATTGTACAGGCTGTGAACCATAGCTAGAGTCTGTGCCATTGTATGTGTGTACGTGTGTTTGTGTGTGAGTACTGAGGGTAAACTGTGTACATCGCCATTCATTACCAAATTAAATCAATTAAAATCATACATAATACAGATGCCTGTGTGTTGGTTCTTTTTACAAATACTGTACAGTAGTTGACCTTCAACAAGTCAAAAACTGGGCTACGGCTGTTGCGGGTTTCCTCCTACCTTAAACTGACATGTCGTGATATGAGTGAAAGAATCTTGAAAGCGACTCTAAACCCAAAACCCCAATTAATAAATGGGCCAGACGTATGTGATAGTGCGAATTACTGCTTTTCCTGCTATGAAATATCTGGGACACATAGCTCCTTATATAATGCAATATTGAGTACCAGAATGATACTAGATATAAATCTACAAGTCATCTCCCCCAGGGGGCGGGTGGTAGCGCAGTGGTAGAGCAGTTGGACTTCGGAGCCAAAGGTTCCAGGTTCAAATCCCGCCCCGGGG
>JAUTBT010002001.1:0-10339 GCA_032361225.1 Lepetodrilus schrolli
AACATTCAGCGCTACGGATGTTGCGGGTTTCCTCCTGCCCTAAACTGACAAGTCTTGATATAAGTGAAATAATCTTGTAAGCGACTCTAAACCCCAATTAAAAAAAATCTATAAAAAAAATCTTTACATTTACTGTAATCTATTTATAGATACAGTACACAACCATTATAAATACACTATAGCATATTTAGAGTTAGGTATTTGTTATGTTAAACAGTATATGCGCATACTTAGAGGTATGAACCTCCTTTGTCAGCATAATGCTGCATTGTTGTCATGGTAACTTCGTTAGCACATTTAAGTATATTCATATGGGCGTGAAACTCAATCACTAACGAAATTTATCTTGAAGCGAACGTATAATGACAACATTCTGGTACATAGGCAGTGACACTGATGAACACAATGTCGTGACGCCGACGTATAGCTTATCACAGATACATACTCTAAGTCATCCTACCCTATCAATATCGGTGACTACTGTGAACAAGATGAAGATGGTCAATTCTAAGCCTAGGAAGAAGCCTACTACCGTCAAGAAATAAGGGAACGCACCTTTTAACGTTAAAATAGAGGCAACTTATAAGTACCACTGTTACGCAACCCAAAGCGAAACACGCAAGCACGTGCAATATAGTATGTATGCGTGTATGGTAAATTTCATTACAATTACTTAACCCAGTTGTGACATGTACCACTTTATGTGTCCGCATTTTAAAGTAATATAACAATATCAATGTCATCGTTCCTTAAAATTTTGACGGTAGTATATATTTAATTCCAAGATGCAATGTATTGAGTATCCTTCACGAATGTAATATTCCACACCATAATATATCAACTCCCACATGGGTACACCTTGTTACGTTAGCACCGACTACCGCGTGGTTTGGGGAAGGAGTTTGATCACACAGGAAACATGTCTAGTATTTTATCACGTGTAAGGTCTCGAATTCTGGTGACGTTGGTAGGTGAACACCACGTCGCCTGTCTCTATCATGTCTGTATCTTTGAAATTCTTCTTCTTCTACTTCTTCCTCTTCCTCTTCGCCTTCCTCCACGTTAGGCAAGTCTCCATTGAGAAGGGAATACTGAAGACTCTCCTTCAGACTATATCGTGGAAGCCCACACTTAGCGAATGGGAACTGTTCTGATTCTACACTCACGCCTTCCTCAGAAGCATCTTCGTTGACGTATGCCAGGGTGACTTCCGGTCGGACGTTGAAGGAGTTAGAGTCTGATTCTTCATCCGATAAATTTCCTTCGTCGTCCTCGAACGTGGGTGCTGCCATAGTGCATGCTGGGAGTTCAATACTTCCGGTGCTGGAGCAGCTTCTCCGCCAATCTTCTATAATGGGTAAGACGCAGTTTATTTCAGTCAGTACATGTCTTGCACGCTCAACGCGAGACTTCCTACGCTGGTGACTGGCTTGGTCGGAGACGACCGAGTCCGCGAGAAGTTGGGATCGCAGTCGGAGCACATCGTCCTTCACCGCCTTTCTTCGTATATCTTCACTTTGCTTCAAGTATTTGAGTATCTGCGATTCTTCCTCCTTGGAAGTGTGGCGACGTCGCAGATTGCCAGCGATGAATGCTATGATGCTCATGGCGTAGAGAAGGATCGTTGCCACCGTGAACATCATTGCTCCGCGAGCATCGTATGGGCGTACGGTGGTGTTCGTAGCCATGGCCTGGGTGGCTTGGTCTACCGTAGCATTCAGCATAGAGGCCGCCATGACACTTTCAGCCTTACCCCCACCCATGCAAGCTAACGAGACATTGTGAATATGTCCAATATTTCACCCGGAATAAGCTATCCACAAAGTTGACCCCCTAGACAATATGGAAATCTCATTCACCTATACAATCTGGCAATCTGGCAAAACACATCGCTAACAAAAGTGAAGCCCATTGTACGTTTTGCCACGCGTGAAGCTAACAACGGGCTTCCAATCGAACGTATTCGTTTTAACACATGTCCATTCAATTGAACAATAATACGACACAGATCGGAACTATAGCTAACCTGTTAGGAATACCCAAAGAATGCTCCCTACAGCCAAAGGGGGATGTATTCACATTAATGTCAAAATAGAATATTCATACTTTCTATACACCATTTTTGTTATTCAATTACATGCAATAGAGAAGATAGAGTTACCTTTGAAAGCGATAGTGTGTTGTTGTGGAACGTGGAGTAAGGCGCATCAGTATGCATAGACATACTTATAATACAACACATTGATATATGTATGTATGTCACACGTGTAGATGTCTCGTAATTAATGTATACACGCAGTATTACTTACCCACTGACTTGGATCATAATTGATCAGTTTAAGCAATCCTAGTATACATTAACTGCAAATTTATTAAGTTACGTCAGAGCAGCAGTCAGCTTAAATATAATCAGCTGATAATATATGCAATACTGAAAACGTATTCCAGTGAGGAGAAAATCATTAAAAAATACCTAAAACATACTTTACGCACTAAAGACACGAACCTTTTCGCGACACCGAATATGTCAGTGAGGCAAAATTACTAATTAGTCTACCCACCTTAAAATTCTTCCGATTTCGACATTTTGTTTCGTCCAACCACAGTAAATGTCGATCATCCTTCTTATATTGAGACTATTAACTGTTAGAATATTACATTCTGCCAGTTTATATTTCACAAACTGAATATTATTTTGTAAATAGTCAAGACAGTAATGTTTTCATGTGTACTATACCACGTATACCACTCTGGTATATGGTATCATGGTACTGTGGCACAGTATCACGTGCTCTACAGATGACCAGTGTGTGTAAGTGTGTAGATAGATACCCCCTCGATATGTACTACTAAAAAAAAAGAAACGCAACTTTTCTTATTTCTGATGGTACGACCACATCTTTATATGTAAAATGAAATAAAGTATGGCACATTATTTAAAGAATGCCAAACAACAACAAAGAAAAGATGCAGCTATTGACGTCGAGTTTAAATAATGTCATTTCTTTCATGAGGCCTACGTGCACAAACCATGCACACATTTATCGTGTTGAACATGCACGTGCAACACAGATATACCCAGATCCGGTAGACCACGTGTCGAGACGGCAGCGCAAGATTTCTACATCCGGTTACGCCATTTACGGAATAGGTTCTTAACAGCAGCCTCTACTACTGCAGCCATACCTGGTATCAGACCAGACTGTACGGAACCGACAAAGACAAGCTGGTTTACGTCCAAGACGGCCCGCTCAAATGATAGTTTTGCCGCCACGTAATCGCACCCTACGACTCCAATGGTGCCGTAGATGTCGAGTATGGCACATGGACCAATGACGGAGGATTGCTTATAGCGATGAATCACGTTTTACGCTGCACACAGCCGACGGGCGAGCAAGGGTATACCGTCGACATAATGAACGTTTCGCGCAAAATTGCATACAGGAAACGGATCGCTTCGGAGGTGGGAGTGTCACGATGTGGGCAGCTATGTGTTTCAACGGAAGGACTGACCTGGTACATATCCAAGGCAATTTAAACGGCATTAGGTACAGAGATGAAATTTTAGTTCCACATGTGATTCCCTTTGTGAACGCGAACAACGTCATTTTTTTTCAACAGGACGACAATGCTCGACCCCATACGGCTAGAATATCAATGGAATTCCTGAAAAGAAATAATGTCGTTACACTACCTTGGCCCTCTATATCCCCAGATTTGAACCCCATCGAACACATTTTGGACCACTTGGATCGACAGCTGCGACTACGTCAACCTCAACCTCAGACGTTACAAGAGCTTGTCCAGGCTTTGCAGGATACGTGGGCTGCAATACCCCAACGTGTTATGCGGACTCTGGTAATGCACATTGTACATAACCACTTACGACATTTTCTCTTTATTCGTGTCATTGCTAACCTGAATGTGGATGTCCTTACCAAATTTCAACATTGTCAGTTTTCCAATCTTATGTCTACATCCAAGTGAAGATCATAAAAGTAACATACCTAATCCCACCGTACGTTTCTTTTTTTTAAGTAGTGTATTACACACGCTTTCTTCACTCGTATTCTTGTGTATATATTATACAGACGCTTCCTTTTCTCAACGATCTTTTACAACGCAGTAATAGTCACAAGTACGTCAGTATCAGCCGGTACTCGTGTTTAATGAACCTCTAAATTACATAACATAACAGTACTCACAATGGCTAAATGGCAGACAGGTCGTATGGGCGACATAATACACAGAAAAGCGCCTCTAGTTGTGTCCGCTGGGCTATATTCATAGGTGTAGGTGTGATTGTAAAACACGCATTCCCAATTAAAGCACAGCTGCAACACGTGACAACACAAGAAGAGAAGAAACTGCCATTGCACGAATGTACCACGTGTATGTTTCTATGGTATGTGTTATCGTTCAGACGAAATAGACGGATACAAAGACTATGGCAGTAAAGTAATTTAAGTATTTTAAGAAGTCGCATTAATCAGACCGATTCATAGTAGAATAAAACGTTCTTTCTGGTATAATGGTGCTTTTGTAAAATTCAAAATTTATTGGCACTAAATTTCATGTAAGTTATGCTACTGAAATATAAGAAGTGCTAATCATTTATAAATGTTAGACTTATAATCCTGGTGGGTTTTTTAAAAATGGAGCCCGTGTTTTTTTCAATTTATAAATTACACGGGTGTCGGAGCCGAATTTGCTTCATGTTTGTGTGAAAACGGACCATAACCCCAGTAGATTCTGGTTATGCACCATCACCCACATGCACATTGACGATTTAGCAGTGTTTTTCAACATTTCGACTATATAGAATTCATTGTTGCTGTTTGGGTTTCTACGTCACGAAACATTTGAATATTACCCACATGCCTCTGTGAACTTGGGAGATTTTGACCAGGTCACTATACTCTGTATTTAAAAGCATTTAGGTATAAGCTCCTGTAGTAGTAATATTAAGTATTTGTTAATTTACATATAAACTATGGCATTGTATCAATTATGTGCAATTAACTATTTATCGTATTTGTAAGCTCTTATATATACTATTTTATGTTCTAACATTTATGATACACCTGTTTTGTATATATATATATATATTTTATATATAAAAGCTAAACGCGCTAGCTGTATGTAATATATAGATGTTCAATTAGATGGACACCAATTTCGGATACAGAGTATAGTGACCATGTCGAAATCGTTCAAGTTCACAGAGGCATGTGGGTAATATGTTACTAATTTCGTGACGTAGAAACCCAAAACAGCAACAATGAAATGTATATAGTGTAAATGTTAAGAACACTGTTAAAACGCCATTGCACATGCTGGGGATGGTACATAACCAGAATCTACTGGGGTTTGGGTCCGTTTTAATAATGTAATGTAGCGCAATGGTAGAACGTTGGACTTCGGAGCCAAAGGTTCCATGTTGAAATCCCGCCCCGGGAGACGGCATTAATGTTCGCAAATGTAACCTTTCTGACGCGATATTGTCAGTACCAGGTTTACTGCAACATTAAGCGCTACAGATGTTGCAGATGTCTCCTGCCCTAGAACTGACAAGCCGTGATGTAAGTGAAAGAATATTGAAAGCGGCTCTAAACCCCAATTTGAAAAAAAAACTAAACTAAAATAATGTAATGTTGCATTCGTAGCATGTATGTACGGTATACAATTAATAATAATAATAATAATAATAGTAGATTTATATAGCGTAAGTGCGTCCATGCACTAGGGCATTGTATATATTTTCTATATCTTGCATATTACATTAGTCATAGAATCTACTGTGTACATATCACGTTACTCATGGCTGTTTTGGGGTAAACATGATGTTCCACATCGATACAAACTAAGGCTGCTTGCAAATCAAAGCTTATCTGGGGTCAATATCGCAGTTCAAATCGTATACTTGTGAGTCTACATATGATTGCATATACAAGCTGATAGTCAAAGTCACAGCCCAAACCTGAAACTAAGGAATGGATACGTGCATATGCCAACATTTCAATAGGTTCATACAATGCATATTGACGTCATCATGATCATCTGATCCTGTGTTTGTATCGCTTTGTTCTGGTTAGTTCACCACATACTATTGATACGTGCATGGTAAGGCGTAGTAATTAACCCATTTGTGTGGTGTTGTTTTATACTACTTGGCCTGTTGACATCGTCACCGACAATCATGCACATTTACGGATATCCATGCAATTTTAGAGCTTATTGGCAGTCCACGAGTAAATGTCAACGTGAGGAATGGAAATCCTTGGACAAAAGTTAATAAAGTACCAAAATTATCGACTATATTGTTACTCCCTTACTTGTAGGACACAATGGTAGCGCAGTGTTATTTACAAAGGTCCTGAGTTCGAACCCACCAGGCGAAAGTTGCCTTTATGACGTAGCTACGCCGCAGCGTTGGTTCGTCAGTACCATCCAGTTCTTGCAGGTTTGTGCGTGCAACTACATGTATTGCGGGTTTCCTCCTGCCGTAAACTGACAAGTCTCTTAGATATGCTGCATGGGCCATTAGGTCAGCGAAATAATCTTGAAATGGGGTTCTTAACACTAACACAAGCAATACTTGTCGCACGACAACCTCCTCCACCCCACCCACCCCACCCACCATTTAATCACAATCCTCATAATTCTTCATCGCAAACACCGTTACATTAATTCATTATTAAGACCACTATATATTTCTATATTACGGAACCGATACAAAGACGGGAAGGGAACTGGTACCTGTATATAGGGGTGGATGACTGTGCATTATTCCTGATTGAAAGGAATGGGTTGACTGAGAGCACAGTGTACTATACACGCCCCTCCTAGGTTAGTACCGGGAGAGCGATATGGTTCAGTGATAGACTGTAGATATACCGAGCACAATGGTTCCCGTCAATTCATTCAGAAGACCTCGGTATTCTCGTAGACAAGGGCTGTGTAATAAATCCAGCGAGTTGTACAAGAACACCATGTTAGAATAATGAATATTAATGGCTATCATACAGAATAGGAGATAGTATGGTTGTTGATGTTTACACTGTAAAGGGAAGTATGGGAATCGTTTATTGACTGTCAGGATATTTGGATATCGTCATCCTGTGTCAAGAAGTAACCAGTATCAGCCCAGCAGAACAGATGCTCAATGAGCAGATCTTCACGTGGAACAGACGCCCATTGAAGCAGCTTCACGTGGAACATGTATCGTGAGACATGCTTACATTGAACAGTGACACACAAACCATGGAATAGATATTCAGTGATGTTCTTTCATCAGTAGGAAATATAAGTGAAACCCTTACATAGACTGTCATAGTTATCATATGCTCAATGACATCTCTTCAAAGGATAAATAGTCATTGACCCACATTGCATACGGAACACATGCTCATAGACTTTCCAATGATGTCTTCAATATTGTATCCAGTGAGTAGAGCTGTATTTTCTCTGAGCAGAAGAGCGTTAACGTTGACTCAAGTCATCGGAGGTAGGTGCATTAAAAATAAATTGCTGACTAATGGAATCACACGTACAATCACACTTCGTAGAAACGTCTCGGCCTAAAATACATTGTAGGACAAATACAACAACTGAAACTACAACCATGGCTGATACTGACGTGTCCAACACAACAGACGGGAGAATCCCGACTAACTACGACTACAACGGCGCCAAGAACTTCATCATCATCACGGTGCTGGTGTATTCCTTGATGGGGACGCTGACGGTAATGCTGCTTCGGATGTGTCGGGGTGTCCGGTCTGCCAAGTACACGGAGCGGGCAGAGGAAGTCGTCAACGAGTACCTCCGGATGTCCGGCGACCTGAAGAGACAGGCGGACAGACAGCAGATGCTGTACCATGCACGCAAGACACAGACAGTCTTAGATAACCGGAAGCGTGACTTCTCTGCAGAATCTCGTGAACTGCCTGCTGATGCTAGTGCATGTGCTACAGACTCGTGTATTGCCATTACCATAGACAGTGCTGACTGCAATACAAAGACATATCGTGGAAACACGCCGATTATAAAGGCACCGTTAGCTTTGCCAGACGGCGAGTTTACTGTAGATGATGATGTGACTATGTCCCGTGTTGAGGAAGAGAATGCTCCAAGAACAAGCGAGAACACTGTGTTAATAGTGAAAAACACCATTTGATGGCCATTGCTAGGGATCGTACACTGTTTACACACACTCACACACACCATCTAATTTAGTAAAATGTGCCTGTTTCGTAAGAATTGCTGTAATATTTGTCCTATTTTAACGTAAGATAAACGATCAATATCGCAGCTCACACACCAGCTACCGATAGTGTATGTCATGTCATGGACATCAGTCACTGGCTTATGGACATCACTGACACAGCTGCGATGGAGGTTGTTTATGGATATCTGTCAGTTACTGCTATTTGTGCTAATTTCAAGTGGGTTTTCATTCCACCTAATTCATGATAATGTACTTTTATACTCGTCTGGTGCGTTCTGTAACAAGTTGTTAGTAAACAAACCTGGCTACCCTCATATGACCACATTTCACCGGTTAAAGTAAACTACTTAGCTTAGTGAACGTCGACGGAGACTTAATTGGACGTGTACAAATAGCTACAATCTCTTCGTTGTGAAAACTAGTTTAGGTGAAATGTACACGTTTCCCCGACATATTGTTTCGGCTGGCCTCTGGGCATAGTACACGCACACCAAATTTTTGAAATTTCTTACTCACTTGAATTTTTTTATATGCTTTTGTTACCCATTAATTATTTGCATTATAAAAGTTAAGTGGCATCACGTATTATCTTCTAAATGACATACTCAAAGGATCTATATGTTGCCGTCGGATTAGACGTACAACAAGAAGTGAACAACATTGATGTCACAGGCGGAGGAACACGCAACAGCTGATTAGGGTCGCCACTGATGAAGCTGTTTTTCGGCAGTTTTCAATGGTTTATTGCATTAAAATGATTTTATCGAATAATTGGAATAACCCACTCGATACGAGTGATTACGGAAAATATGTCCCTCGTGAAATTAATGTTCAACATTCTTCGTTATATATCGTGAACTTAATGTTCAACGTTCTTCGCTATAGCATCAATTTCACGAGGGACATATTTTCCGTAATCACTCGTATCGAGTGGGTTATTCTCTAAATAAACTATATCTGTAAGGAGATATCGGTTTCAGCATATTGGCTATCATCATGAAGTTATCACTACCCATTGTACCGATAACATAGCATTGCAATGATATCACATAACATTGCTATGATATCACAATACATTGCTATGATATCACATAACATTGCTATGATATCACATAACATTGCTATGATATCACATAAAATTGCTATGATATCACAATAAATTGCTATGATATCATATAACATTGCTATGATATCACATAGCATTGCTATGATATCACAATACATTGCTATGATATCACATAACATTGCTATGATATCACATAACATTGCTATATGATATCATTTAACCAACACTGAGTATACGTAGTCGGGTGCATGCAGTGTGCAGTCATTGAAGAAACTTACACATAACGTTAACATTCCATACTACAATGTTCATTCTGAAACGTCTAAACTGCCAGCATTTGACAGCGTTCTATAATCATGTTCTATAAATAGAGCCCGTGTTGGTTTTTTCAATTCATAAATTGCACGGGTGTCTGAGCCGAGTTTGCTTCATGTTTTCGTGCAAACGGACCAAACCCCAGTAGATTCTGGTTATGCACCATCACCCACATGTGCATTGACGATTTAGCAGTGTTTTCAACATTTCGACTATATAGAATTCATTGTTGCTGTTCGGGATTATTGGGAGATTTTGATCCGGTCGAAAGCGTCCAAGTTCACAGAGGCATGTAGGTAATCTGCTAATGATTTCGTTACGTATAAACCAAAACAGCAACAATGAAATGTATATAGTGTAAATGTTTAAAACACTGTTAAAGCGATATTGCACATGCTGGGGATGGTACATAGCCATAAAGCAATCTCGGCTCTGCCATCTGTGTCATTTATCAATTGAAAAAAAATCGGTGTCTGTTTAAATGAATACGACTATAGTACATGTATACGTAGTGTGTTCTTAGAATTGTCGTGATGTAGCCGACAGTATGTACATGAACTCCCGGATATCCTGATCAACATACTTCAGACAGTCCAAAATGCAGCTGCAAGAGTAGTTACTC
Organism: Lepetodrilus schrolli; assembly: GCA_032361225.1. NCBI lineage: Eukaryota > Metazoa > Mollusca > Gastropoda > Lepetellida > Lepetodrilidae > Lepetodrilus > Lepetodrilus schrolli. The sequence goes on from JAUTBT010002001.1 coordinate 10,234, forward strand.
TTCCTGGAAAGTTTGTGAGGGCGGGTGGGAGCGCAGTGGTAGAACAGTTGGACTTCGGAGCCAAGGTTCCTGGTTCAAATCCCGTCCCGGGGGCCCGGCATCAATG
>JAUTBT010002002.1:0-10338 GCA_032361225.1 Lepetodrilus schrolli
ACCCTCTCCCTGCTGGATTAGGCACAGGTAATGCTCTTTAGGGCATCTCCGGTTGCCTGCAGCAGTGAGAGGGTTAATTGGCATTGGAAAAAATGAACGACTTTCCATTTGCCGCTACTCGTATCACAATGCAAGCATTTAATTTCGTAGACAAGGTAGGCCTACATAAAATTACTTCAAAATATAAATAATTGCAACATGAACTTCTCAATTTTAATACTCTGTATACAAAAATACACAATATGTTTCGACATTGTACCGGTTTATAAAGTTCGGAAACAAATGAAAGACAATGAACAATATTCACAAGATACCACTTTTGTGGATTTCTTAAATAGCTACTATTTTATTAAATTACTAGGAATACCACTGATACGTTCAACAGTAAGTTATTTTTCTTATATTCTCTTGGTCACTATTTACATATACATACGGACTGAAAGACATCATAATGACTAGATATAGAATACATAACATGTGCTATCAAAATTAATAATAATCAGCCAGCGATGAATTGGCATCAGTTGGGGTTTTTTTCAACGTAAGCTTCACATCATTGTCCAAGCTTTCGTGACACCGTGCACCCTTCTACCACGTGGGAATTCATAGCAGATTTAAGAGTCCTCAGTGTTAATTCACATTCATTTAAGGTTTAGTTCATCGCCTCCGCCTTTATGCGGAGTAAACACCTTTTAGGCTTATATGGAATGTAGTCAAGAGTGTCTCAGTCACTCCTAATCGACGTCTTTTCGTTTAAAAGCCTTGAGCCAAAAGACCAGGCCACATAGGGCGATGCGACACTGCCGGACCCAGACGCATTGTGGGATCTGGACTTGAGAAAAACTGACTTCCGTTGTGCAGGAACGGGGAGCTACCAAAACCTGGATAGGCACTCGAAGACGGAATCTTTCCGAACGGGATGAAGCTGAATGCTGGCATGGCATGCATGCGCGAGTCTGTCGGTGGGGAGGATCCAAAAGTTGAACTGGGTGGCGATGTACGGAATACGGAACCGTGCATGATGGAGGCTGACTGAGAAACTCCAACACTGGCTCTCTGAACAGGGCTGACTTTCTTGGATCTGGACTTGGTGTCGTCTGCAGTAAGCTTGGAGATGCTGAAGTCTGACACAGGGGATGTCTTCTTGGCTTTGTCGACTGATCCTACAGATTCTTCTCGACAAGGTATACAGACGTTGTTGATTACCACGCCACTGGCCACCAGGTAAAGCTGGTCGCAGCGAGAGCACGCTTCCTTGTCATCACCTGAAACGAAAAAGAATTTGATAATGATTACTGGTATTTGGGTTTTTTGTTTGTTTGTTGTTGTGTTTTCTGAAACGAACATGTTAATATATTTAATACCACTATGCCAGTTACTTTTCTGAATCAAACAAAATTTATTATTTGGAATGTTTTTTAAATTTTTTATAAAACAAAATTGCTTTTTTGAATGTCATTACTTGAATTTCCCTAAACTTAATCTATTTCTTCATTCTCGAGAGCAAGACTCAGTTCCGGTCTGCCGAAATCGACTAAGTTGGAAGGCGACCGGAAAAACAACTAACTAAAGAAGAAGAAGACAAGACTCAGTAGTGTATGAGCCCTTGTTTTGGAGGATGCTATTTGTTTTGAGTTCCATGTAATGTGTAGCACATTTCATACGGTCTAAGAATACTGACGTTGGAAAGGAACGAAGCGTAGACGTACCTTCGTGGGTTTTTAGGTGAGTCTTCAAGTTACACTGCAATGCAAATCTCTTTCCACACAGGGAACACTCGTGAGGCTTGTCACCTATGGGCGAACAGGACATGTAAGATGACATACCGTAATATATAATGATTAACATCAATTAACTAACATTATATTTATTTCTAAAATCAATTTCACAAGCAATATCTTTAAGAACGAAGTGTGTCTCTGTGTGTGTGTGTGTGTGTGTGTGTGTGTGTGTGTGTGTGTGTGTGTGTGTGTGTGTGTGTGTGTGTGTGTGTGTGTGAGTGAATTAATTATTGTTTTATGTCACAGCGGGAATCTTCTCCGAGATTAATATTTAATTAATTTAATTTAATTTAATTAAGACTATAGATGGTTTAAAATGAAAACAAAATTTGAGTAAAACTGAAGTATATGATTGAATACTGAGAATTATATAATAACTAATTTAAAAGTTTGCTCTACTATGCTCTAAGAGATGCAATGAATACCTGGATATAATTATTACGGTGTCTTAAATACACACAGTAAATTAGGTAATCTAATCATTTGCTATTTCATTTATATAGCTCGCAAACATATTTCCTGATGACGAGACTGATTTATTTCTACTCACCTAACCTCGTTAACCTTTATTTATTTTAAAAAAATATTGAATTGGGGTTTAGAGCCAATTTCAAGATTCTTTCAATTATATCACAGCTTGCACATAATTTGTAAAAGTGTTTTACAATATTTTCATAAAAGCATGATGAATAGAGAAAAATATTTTTACCGATCAACTTCGTATCAACTATGAAGACGGTGGACTTTGCTTCGTCGATATTATTTGGGGGTTTGTTCTTGTCATATGTGGAGACAAAGACCATCATGTAGTAGGTCTGTCCTGGCTGCAGCGAATCATTACCATCCAGTTCCTTCCACGAGCAGGACGTCTTTGTCTGGTGAGGACAATCGTACTGGGCACCTCTACAACAACAATAATGTTTATTAATGTTTCTTTATAGCAGAATAATACAATCCAATTTCCAAGAATGATTATTTTTTTTACTAGATTTTTTACTAGAGTTTTTGGACAAGAACTATTTCTTGCCAAATGTTTGTAAATATAATTCTTATGGGCCAACATAAGAACATTTGTGGATGATCTCTGTAACCAGTCTAATTTTAACACATATAATATGTTTATATGTCAATTTAAGTATTAGATATATTTAGGTACATTAAGGGTTAATGCATTTAGTAAATAAAAGTAAATAAATAAAAAGATAAATAGTTAAATAAAGTAAAATAGATAGATAAATTTAAAAATTAGAGACCCAATATTTTTTAATGAATTTGGAAATGTTCTAAAAGGTTGAATTTTGATAGCTGTGTGTAAATTGTTATTTTGATTTTAAGCCAAATGTTTATGGTGAAGTGGTTGAGGTGGAAGGTTGTTGGTAGGGGAGAGGGCAGGGGGTGGGGTAGAGTTTGATGGGTGTAATAGTGTAATATATGCTTTGTGTGTTATGTTTAGATGCGCTGTAGGAGTTTAGTTTTGAGTATGTATCTTCTTAGAGGGTTGTTGGTGAGTGTGGTTTTGTTTGGGTCCAGGAGGTCCTTTAGGAGTATATTGTTTTGTTGGAGGTTAAGATGGTTTGCTAGCGTGTTTCTGTGTTGAGCGTAATGTGGGCAGTGTAGTAGTACATGTTCTATGGTTTTTGTGTGGTGCTGTGCAGGCAGGTTCTTGCTGAGTCCTAGTAATGTTTTGTGATGGTTTAATTTGCCAGTGGTGGACTGTATACAGTTTTTTTGCCATTTATTCCCGATAGCTGATGAAATTAGGCATTCTATTTCATTGCAGTTTAGTGGTAATTTGGTGTCTGTGGTTATGTGGATTAATGCCTGCTTGGCTGCTTTATCTGCCGATTCGTTTCCATGTATACCTACATAAGCAGGCACCCATACTAATTTGACTATTTGCTTTGCCCACTATTTGTTTGTTGTGTTGGGTTAAGATATTGGGGTTGTGTGCAAACAAAGCCTGACACCTTTATATAGGTCAACCAGGCTAATTTATAAGACATAATTTATGACATCATTGTTTTGATCTAGGTAACAATTTTCACGTATTAAATAATTTGTGTAGTTCAGTATCAAGTAAGTTACATTAATTGGCAAGCATTGTATGGTTTATATAAATAATACGGCTACAGACTGCCAACATTTTAGTTTACGACATTACATGTGCTTACTGTGTATAAATTACCGCTATTTCGGTCAATGAAATAGTGGGATTAGCCAATCGTATCACCAGGTCGGTCATCATCCGGGGATTTCAATATTCCTTTGTTTGCCAGTTTATCATATAGATGCCATTTTAGAAGGATATTGCATTAATTGTGACGCCCGTCTGTCCACCCCATCTCCACCCATTGTGATGGAAATTGTCATGTGATAACATGTATATTTCTATGCATGTTTGTATAATTTAAATTTCCTGCCAATTCATTCTATCGGAAAGAGGGTGTGTGGTGGGGAGTGGTGGATTGGAGATGATTTTTAATAATGTCTCCAATATCAGAGATCGTATACATACATGTATCTGTATCCTAGGTAAATGATGGACTTAGGAGGTAGGATTGTTTATAAACAGCACACAAACCAGTATATGAATATGAAAAAGGCCGAATTCATTCGACAAACCCTATGTATCTACTATCTACAAACAAATCTAATGTGTCTACATACAAAACTAGCTAATACAAAATACATATCAAAATGTAATATAAATGTAAGTGGCTGTACAGAATGAATGAAATATCTTAAAATTAGACAGTTCAGACACCATCGGACAAACTGTTTCTGATATAATGTCATCACAAGTATTATAATTATTGTGAGTATTGGCTAGGAAAGCACGTTGGTATACATAGATAAGTATACAACCAAAACTAGAATAAATAGCAAACTAATGCATTATTTTTTTTTCAGTATTTGTGAAAATATCATAGGCACCATTAGGTATAATTTATATGGTATTTTGACATAGATAATTATTCACTTCACAGAGCTTGTTTTTGTTTTTTTAAATTACAAGAGTTTACAGTATACAGTTCACCAACACCATAGACACAAATAGACGAAGATTCTACTAATTAGAATCATGTTAATCTCGATGCCTGAATCTATGCAAACAAAAAGCATCACTGCTAAAAATAATAAAAAATTATTTAAATAAATTTAATTAGTTTTAATGATAAGTGACCTCAATACCAATGAATTTGGATATCTGCAAGTTGAATTGTTTGTGTTAAATGATGTAATGACCAAAATTCATAGTTTATCATTGTGAATGCTGCAATAATAGCTGTATTGAATAACACATATTAGTGACACAGGATGCAGAGCAATCTCGGGATGGGATGGGAAACAGTATGGAATGGGATGGGGCAAAAGACAATCTTGTATCCTTATGGTCCTAAAACAGATCATGCAGATACTAGAATCTATTTAATTACTTTTATAAGGAATTATTGATCGGTGTACTTTCTTTTGATCTTGAGTATAGTTGTTAATCTACATATCAATCTATACGTATTATACAAAGATCAAATTATCTTAATTATTTTAGATTTATTCAATTAATTAACCTTTAATCGATTAAAACATCTGCAATACTAATAAGACATAGCAAATGAGTGAGTTATGGTTTTACGTAGAATACGGGGCAACAGACATAGCAATCCTGAACAATATGTAATATTATGGCAACACATTAAGTCCAACCAATCAGATGGGGTCTACTTCCAGTACCCGGACCCAGAACCAGACCCAGAGTTGCCGTCTATCTGATTGGCTGATTTTGTTAGGGTTTGGTTTAGGGTTAGGATATTTTTATTACTAATTACGTGAGCCAGATTGCCGGGAATTGGGTCCGCATCCGGTAAATAGACTGCAAGTCTGCATTAAGTTCTGGTCCAGGGAATAGATCTCATCAACCAATCATAACAAAAGACGTTTGTAGGTAGGACTGTATTAGTAATGGAGAGATGGAAATTGCAGTTGCGTGATAATGTAGTACAAGCTGAGATACAAAGATGTCTGGGCAAGGATAAAAATAAAAGCATGTGCACTGCTTACTGCCATGTTACCTACCTTGGAGGGTCTACATCATATAATCTGTAATATATGTGATGTTACAGGCATATACACTTAGAGTCAGCTGTGTTATAAAACTGTGGCTACAGTTCTTTCTTAGTGATCCCTGTCCTGAATTTGTTTATTTGTATGGGTTTAGATAATGCTGTTAACCACACCCTTTCAGTGATCCTGCGGTAATGTATTTGATTGTTAAATGGGATGAAAACCCTTTTACAGAAAACCCACAGGCTACATACATGAATGAGGTGGTCAGTAAATAGGGATATGCTTTATAGTGCGTAAAAATATGTAACAAACGTTCATTGAGAAAACTCCATTGGGGTCATCGCAATACTAATGCATTTGATCAACATAACAACAAAACTAGTGACTTTCCGGGAAAGTTAAAATTATTGTAACAACAATGCAATGAGTTCTTTCAAATTACATGTTAAAATGAGGGTGTGCATAAATGAAAATGTATAAAAGTATGATTTTGGCCTGTCTGTGAGAGAGTTGTTTTAAAGGGATCAAAGTAAATCCTGCTGCTACTAACTGTCAGTATATATTTAGATTATTCATGAGCCATCTTGGAGTTTTGAAAATACGCACAGAATACATGTGCACATGACAAAGGTGAAAGCACATGAACAACAACTGTCCGAGGCACTATAGCGCTATTAGTGTGTTTATCATCTACTTGTCATTACATGTTTGTTACAACCACTGTAAGGTATTCTGGTGGTTGTCATAAGCATTTTAATAGCATTATACTATACTACATGTGTATGCATATATTCAAAACTCAGAGCTGGCTTGTTGATTATGGCTGATACACGTTAAATCAACTATCACCATATTAAAACATTTCAGCGACTTCAACTATGGTAGATCAATTTGTGCACACGGTTCTCGCAATATTAGAGATCTCCAAATTTCCCACTTCAAATGCCATAATTCCTGCATATTACATCACATCATTTTGTTGATCACATGATATTTGATAGGCTTGCCCGTTGAACTACAAGATAGACCGCGCATGTGAATAATATCATTTGATCCAAAAAATTATGTAGCATAATATGCAGAAATTCTTGCATTTAAAGTTGAACGCGAGAATACCAAAGGTCTATATTATCCTCTGGTATCTCATACTCTCAAGAGTGTTACCATACACATTTGCTTGCCTTCTGCAAATAAATATGATGACATACAATAAAATAGTATTAAAAAATAAATGTTGGCTAGAATATTAGTGATATTCAATTATGGTTATCAACAATTGCAGCAAAATATCATCTGAAATCTCATTATTTCAAAATTAATTTTAAAATGATTGTTAAAAAGATGTTATTCCACAAAGTATGTTGTTGTTAGGAAAATAATATTAATATTATTCCCGACAACTTCCACGAGTTTCAATAACCCAAACTAAATGTACAATGGATGAAGATAATTGCCAGGAATTATGCAGGCGGTTCAAGCATATTTTCAAAAGTAGGGTTAGAAAAATAAATTTCAAATATATTTCTTGATTTGGTGCAGGTAGCCACTGCTGATACTTACACTATGGTCCACACCAGCTGCACTTTGACGAGGTTGTTGTTGATGTAGTCCTGTCCCAGTGCCCACTTGCATGTCATATTCTGCCAGTTGTACACTTCACATGAGACATTCTTAACGGGCTTCGCATGATCTATCGCGAAAATAAAAAGAAGTAAAAACAAAAATAATAATGTACATTTATAATTCGCCAAATTCATGCCCGAAACCTTGCTCATAGTGCTACTTATTACCCCGGTCAATGGATCACTGTGCAAAAAAAATTCATTCTCAACTCCCTGGGGATCATACATACAACCCAAGCTGCCTGCTCCGTTCCAGGCATAAGAAGGTTAACATTCACATTTCCATCTCATCCTACTGGGTACATTTAAGAATTGACCGTCATTTTTCATTGTTCACTGAAGCACAAATTAGTAGTTTATTTTAAGGTATAGGATAACATCCAAGTAACAGTTGATTGATGAAAAAGAATGTCTGAGCCTTGTTTGACTGTTAACGAGAATGTTATCTGACTTAAAATACAGTACACATTTCATGTGAGATTCATGAGTATGCCTGTTCTCTGGCTGGATTGTCATGCATAAATAATATCCTGTTCCATGCATTTTGTGAGAAGCATTTGTTGTTGCTGGCTACTGTGACAATTTTTTTAAAAACTTGATGAATTTGGGTTGATTTCTTTATAAACTTGCATAGCTCATGTGTAGGACTTGTAGCCAGAAGTTATTTTTTACAATTGGGGGTTTAGACCTGTTTTCAAGAATCTTTCACTTATATTACGGCTTGTAAGTTTAGGGCAGAAGGAAACCTGCAACATCTATAGAGCTGAATGTTGTAGTAAACCTGCAAGCACCGGCTGGTACTGATGACCAAGGATGATAACTGCATTGCCACACTACAGTCAGCGCATCCTATCAATATCATGTCTGAAAGGTATCTTTTGCGAAGATTGATGCCAGGCGCCTGGGGTGGGATTTGAACCCGAAACCTTTGGCTATGAAGTCCAACATTCTACCATTGCTCCAACATTCTACCTGCCCCAAAAATGTAATTAAAGTTTTTCAATAACTTACAGTCCACCAAGACGTACTGACTCCCCAGAATCTTGCTCTCTCTGTCTGAGGTGTTCAGATGACACACATATATTCCCTGCTCTTCCTGCGATCTGATTGGGTATTCCAGTCGTATGCTGCGTGTGCTCAGTATCCGGATGTATTCAAGGGGGATAACTCTCTCTTCCTGTCCAAACTGCTTGGTGAAGTACATGTACCCGGAGACATTTCCTGTGATTGCTTGGTCCGTCACGTTGCAGGTCAGCTTTAACGTCTCACCGATAAATCCATAAGGGTTCTTAGGCCACACGACTGGAACAATTAAAATAAATATTAGTCTGGAATTAATGTAAACATTTAAAGTAATGAATGCCAAAATTGGAGATAACAAATAACAATTTACAATGAACATTGTAAAAGTGAAGGTCGGCTACTATTTGAGTGTGTTTAAGAAGTAAGTATCAAAATAGAAATTATCAATTGGGATGAATGCTAATGACTCAACACTCATACTTTAAACATATATTTAAATTATGTTTAATAAAGAATTAAGTATAATTTCTAAATTAATATTGATAAATATAATCAGTAATATTGATCAACATTACAATCAATGATACTTCAAAGTAGTTACATGATACAGTGAAATAAAAAAAAATGCTTAAGAACAACACTAGGGAGAAAGAAAAAAAGGATTGAATACTTTTACAATTGACCAACTTGGCATATGCATTTGCTCCTCAGAAGGAGGGACATGTACTCACGGTTGTTTTTGTCGAAGAAGAAGGCAGCGTTGGTGGAGATGGAGAGGGATAGGAACAGGAACAAGGGCACGAGGATCATCAGATCGCTGTATGCCATCAGAGACATTCTATCTGCATGGTGGACGCTTGCAACACTGTCTACGTTGAACAGATCTGAAAACACCAAGCAGTTCCGAGTTGATTAAAGTGGCAAGATCATTTTTGGATGCAATATTAAACTTTCTTTTTCCCTCCATAATTTTGATATTTATGATTTTATAATTGGGGTTTAAAACAGGAGCCCATTGCATGTAGAACAAGTGTAGCTGTAAACCAGGGAATCAAATAACTATGGCTGTATATTTGGAAGTATGTTGTAATACATTGTTACTGACACTAACTGGCATGTCCCATTATCTCCTCTTTGTTTACATATTTAGTGACTGGAAGCAATTTGAAAATGCCAGCAAGAGACTCAGTTATTTGTCTTAACATTTTATTATTATGTATATTGTAGTAGTTTTCTGATTCATAACTGTGCATGTCACAACTAGATATGAACGTTTTCACTGGAATGTATTGTGGCAAATTGTGGGAGTGTTTCTCACTCTTCATCTTAATTGGACCTGACAGGGTAGGACAACTTTCGTTGATAGAACATTTTCGAGGCTGTTGTGTTCACTTCCAATACCATGAATGAAAATACGAAAATACATTCAAAGCCTTCTAAGTGAACAATAGCGAATAGATAAAAAAAATAATCTAGCATGTATTCTACTTTCGCTTTAAGATATCTAGCAATAATGTTGATGTCATTCTTTGACATAATACCTTGATATCACGACTTAATATATTGAGTAACTGCACAAACAACATATCTTGTGTAATTATATTGCTTAAACACAACACAGCATAATGGCAAGTTTGCTGACTGCACTATTTATAAAAATACAGGTATTATTTGCATTATGTTGTAACGATCTTACTCTTTAGTTTCAATCTTTTCTTTTGTTTCACAGCGAGCAATATTAATATAGGATGTTATAATCCTGTTTGTCAGTTCACCCACTCTTACATTTTAAAGGGCGAGGATAAACCTCGGTGCGTTGGGTGTGACGAGAACCTCACGGTCAAGCA
>JAUTBT010002003.1:0-10338 GCA_032361225.1 Lepetodrilus schrolli
AATATCTATGTAAATGCAAACCTTCATCTAAGATCAAAACTGTAATCCATGTGCACTCACACGATCAAAGTAGGTTAATGTTTTAAACGTGCCTGTATATATGTGACAACGTTAGTCAGCAATGAGAAACGTACAGGATCGGACGTAATTGTAATAGCCCTGTACACTTTTACATTTAAAATGCCACTGCGTCTTGTCTGGATTTGACATTAATATGACATCTATGTAACTGCTTACTCGTCCATATGCACGTATTCCTTAACAGCGTAACATGTTAGTCTGCTGTTGGAGATCGACGTCGACAAGAATCCTGGATCCATGAAGTTGATAGTTAGTTGAATGGTCTGGATAATCAGTGCGAGTCTATATCTATACGTAGCCGAACGCGGAGTCTTAAGTGTGCTCTAGTTGAACCCAGATAAATTGACCAATAAACTGCTGATTCTTCCGTAACATGAACTTCCCCATTACATTACCATGGAAATAAATAATTCAAATAAGATACATCACGTACAATCAGTATTACATACTTTGAGATTCAACAGTATTTTGAAATATATACAATGACCCGTTTCATGTGCTCGCAGTGTTAGTCGATATACTAAAAATCTGGTCATTCTACATCTACCTATTATAATAACGTAACACCTCGATTTAACAGTTGCATTATTATTGACTTTGAATGGTCTGTCAAATGGTCCATCAATTGTTTTACCGCGGAAGGCATGCGTAACTATTCGTCACAACCAGAAAGGCATTCTTATGTAATGTGTAGCACTGGTTCCATTTACGATGCAAATCATCATTAGGCAATAGTTATTTGATATTGCCTGCTTTACGGATCCGCCGACCCGATTCTTTCCACTTTGGAACATAATATTTATTTCTTTTAAATTTAGGCGACGGTGCACACGTCTTTTGAAAAGTAAAATAATAAATGGTAAAGGAAAAGGTCGTATAACCCATCATTGAACATGGACAAAAACCGACAGGCAATAGTGGACACAAGGTTTAAGCCAGTTTGACTACTTACTGGTAAATATGCAAAATAAAAATGTAATTTTAATACTGCTATAGGCAAGCATTCAACTCTAAACAACTAATGTGTACTGGTCTTTATAACAATTATTGGCAGTTATATTGATCAATTATATGTATTTTCTTTCAACCGACCATTCATAATCTCCAATTATTTTTATTTTTATATTTGACCTGACCGAATGGCCAACATATTCATTTATATTTATTTATATGTTCGACCACCCGAGCCAAAATGATCACAGAAAGATCATTAACCAGGGAATCAAATAACGAAAGCCTTAGTACAGTTACACTTCATTATCACAACCAGATCATGTCTAAACCACAACATCAGCACTAACACCAGAACACTGTTATGTCGTATGTAAATCCAGCAGGCTGGAACAGACAATAACATCACTAATTACAAACCCACGTCTTTGGATATTGTTGCAGTATAATTATTTATATACGCATTCATAACTAATAGGCTAGATATAACAATAAAATAATGGTCGGTATAGCGTTCTGCATCTGAAATATCATACAGTGTTGGATCATCATATACCTAGTATAGTAATATAAGCTATATCAGTGATCCGTATACGTCATGTTAATAGATTCATTCCATGAGGTTTTGGAGCATCAGCTAGTTATATATTAATTAGCTCCATGGGGCTATGCTAACTGTGTATCACATTACTAATCAGTCAACTGTAAAAGCTCAGAGTGATGAACTTGATGTGTTTAGTTTCATTACACTTTGAAATCTTAAACGACATGCAGTATTTGGTATGCAGCTAATGGATGGCAGTCAATGGCACATAGCTTGCTGTATTAGATGCATTTGACTGCACTACACTTTGAAATCCTAGACGATATGCATTATCTGGTATATATCGTGTGGCTAATGGGTGGACATTACTGGCATGTAGACGTATAGGTATCTGATAATTAGTGACTGTGGATAAGAAACAGTCGTACAGTTGATATCATCCACAAGGCAATTGCACAATATTCGACTACATATATTGTACTGTAATACAACACTAAATGATGATGTAAGCCGTTCTAAACCAGGAGAAGATCGCATGAGTGCCACCCGATAAATACAGACCGTGCATTCTCTCTCAAAACAGCCACACACAATGCCCTGAATCATGTCTCAGTCTACATACAAGCTTTGCATCCTTCTAAATCGAGGCCACGGAACTTCTGAACACAATTCAGGGACCATTAGAAGCTATGCATCATGTGAGAATAAAAGTCATTCACCCTGTATGTATCTATCGCTATAAGAATACAAATCATGTATCCAATATATGAATACTAGCCATGAATGCATTATATCTCTGGATACAAGCTACAATGTCAGTAATATTGATAACTAGTTCTGCATGCCTTGATCTATAAATGTGCTTGCCTGGGCAGTATTGGGATACAAAATGCATATACAAAGATACGAATATTACTAAGTGGCACAGTGCTCAGTGTGTTGTATCTGTGTACTATATCCGAGGGCTCAAGTCTTTCAGCTCAGTTATATTTATTTCTTATAGCCACATATAGCCTCCTATTAATATCTGAAAATCCGTACAATGTCGTGACATGTCCGTGCCACCAACATACACAGTACAGCTGTATCTGACCATATACAAGGTTATTAATAATTACTAGTGCCTCTAGGATACTCATAGTACACGACTTCTTAAGAGTATAAATGCTACATATTAGTTTGGAACATAATTATAAACTGACGATATATACATTCTCCAATTCAATTAGTCTCCGGCGAGTCTTTGATATTCCGTCCTGGATGTAGATCACAGCCACAGGTAGACGAACGGTTCAAAGTGACAAGACCACATCAGCCCCCCCAGGAACATCCCATCGTGTTTATGTCACCACGAGACACGGCACTTAATGCTCTAAGGCGGCATCGTATGTGGTGTGAATGGAAATACTATCGCGAATTAATGAAGCTGTGTATCCCGTAGGCTTTGGCGATAGAAAGTGATCGTTGTGAGAGATGGTTCTGTTGATTGTTGGAGGTTGTCTTGTCTGGTGACGCAGTTATCAATTCGACAAGGCATTGGTAATGCAGCTTACAATTTCGAACATATGCATAATGAAAAATGTCTGTCCATTGTGTGCTTGGGACATTTGTTCCATCTTTGATTAATATATTTCAAATGCATAGTATGGCATCAATATCATCTGTGGAAATATGTTAGACTTGGTCAAGATTGGATTTGTGTCTACGCCACGTCAGATTCTTTAGAATTACATTGTAAAAACAAAATGCAGTTAGTCGTCTATTGGTTAGTAAAAGGAAACTCCAAATTTAAATTCCTTTCATTCATTCCAATTCTAAAATGTCATTCAATATAGGGTCTCTGAATGACTGTCTGACTCGATACAGGCGTACAATAGTTGATTCTAAGCCTGTCTGATCCTGGTATGTCCTGAAATGCAACACACGAATCCAAGAAACCGATGTTTGTTGTAAGCCATGTTAATCCTGTAGGCTGATGGCTGAAGTTAGTGTGACATTGGGATGTTATTGGACATTGGCGAAAATCCAATGTCCAATATCACGCCAACTTTAGCCGCGTGAGTATATGACGAGATGTTCATTTTCATGGAGCAAGCAGTACACTTCATTTAGTCGTGAAACGTTGCCGGAAATCGTAGTCTACCTGAGGCTGTACATATATGGGACTGTGGTAGATGACCATCTCAAGACATTGATTGCCACAAGAAGTAGACTATCCATAGTCTCAGAGGGTGAAAGTAAATAGTTCAAATATAAATTATATTGATTGGTATTTTATTTATATGAAAGGAGCCGCTGAATTTCTTTACCTTGTTCTCCAGTAAATCTAGACTTGCTTATCTGCTCTAGGGTGACATTTTGAATAGGAGTATTTAGGTGGGAACAAGATGTGACACAGACTACACAAGAAGCTGTCCATGCCTTTCTCCAAATGTACATAATTGATATTAAATATATAGAATACGTCAAACTATTTACCGTGACAGGACATACCATACCATTGCATATTTAGTTACTTAAGCCTACATACAACGCTTTAATTTGGTGAATGCTCATAGAATACCCATACGCAATCCTGTGAATTGTATTGGTTTACGTACACATCCATGTACATGCACTAACGCGTGATCTGATAATTCTGCTATGGAAAGTACAATCATGATCTTGCTTGGACTAATATAAACTCCCGTTATAGCATGACATCAATGCGGCAACGGGGGTCCTACAACACGGATGGTATACACTGTTATATTTCAGCACTGATCGTACACCAAACTAGTGGCGTTTATAGGCACTTTGATGACAGTTATATACGATCGTCAGTAACTATAAAATAACTGAGCGAGAACATGAAGCTGATCGTTTTCAAATTTGGCAATTTGCTGGCCCTTCGATCGATCTATTGGCCATTGCCGTCGTTTCTTCCAGAGCTAATGCTATGCTGCTGGATGCCGATGACCATGCCATCGTTCTCAAGCCTACATATAAGCTAGCCTACATACAAGACAGATTATGATTGTTGTATTGATGTTTGATGTCCCAGTGATCTACGACTGCCCTCTGCCTACTTGTGTGTTTCACCAAGTCATTGGTGCTCAATCAATCTCTCGATAACAGCAGAGATGGAGCTCTGGGAGCAACCGTGACTGGCAATTATACTCATAATTTGAACGAGTTAGTCCTCAGATAATGGATAAATTGCTGCCCGGATTCTCGATTTGATATACCAACGGGGAGTATACGATTATTGTCTTTGCGGATTTATAACACCAGTGTAAAACACGGATGCATAGGTGATACATTAAACCATCGCCACTCTCTTAGGTTATCTTTCAGCCGAAGCGTAACCCTTAAACTGAATCAATAGGCTATCCTGCATTGAATTAATATTTTAAATAATTAAATCCGTATAAACATATATTTCTGTTTCTAGGTCAGGCTATCTTATACGTATTTAACCACATTCTTCATTGAATTAAACATGCTCAGACACTACTTGAATAATCCAAATCGATTTACTTTTCGTCTACCTTTGACATTACACTTGATTCTAGTATTCACCGAGGCAAGAACACCAAATAAACAATTGCTAAATAGGTTGAATGCTATGTTGACATTGTGTAGCAGCGTCTGTAACTTTCGGGATACTATATCTCTCTACTATCTGGTATACCAGAGTGGGTTATGACGCACGATGCTTAAGATTGCGTACTTGAATTTTAAAACTGTTATCTAGAAATCATCACATCCTGCAATCTCAGCGCGCAACTGTTTCAGTGCGCCGTGTGGATCCAAATAACCGTTTGTGCAGGTTCTGGACAGCGTTACTTGTCTTAGTATACGATTTCATGGGAGGAGAAACGTATGATGATCAAATGCACTGATTGTAATCAGAGTTATTAAGGTTTATCTCGCCGCCAGTCAATACTGTTAGATACAGAAATGTGCAGACACTGCAACTGAAATTACCATTTATTTCGAAGTGTGTGTGTGTGTGTGTGTTTGTATATGTGTGTGTGTGTGTGTGTGTGTGTGTGTGTGTGTGTATTATATATATATATATATATATATATATATATATGGTTGTGCCGCATTATATTATGGAACATATATTTCGTTTAATATGCACAGCAATTATGTGAAAAATACACACACTGTATATGCACATGGCGGCGGAAAACCGCATTACATTGCTGTTTGATTTACGTTATTTTATTAATTAATAAGACTAACTTCACACATAATGAAGTAAACATCAGGACAAGCAGTGAAACACGCCTATGGAATATTGACAGTCGCTGATTATCTTACATTACGAAAATTGCCCTCGGGGCCAACTCGTTGATTGTCTACTTAATAAAGGTATAGGTCGAAACATATTTTTTCACTGGGGAATTATTTGACTGCAAAAACAACATGGCCTCAGTCAGTGGCAATACGACTGAAAGGAAACACAGCAGCTCGCTGGCTTTAAACTCGATATAGACTTGTGTGGACATTCAAAAAAGCAATCAGAACACCTTTTATAACTTTTCATGTGAAATATTTGATTGCTTTGAATACGTATTTGAACGTGCTAATTAGACGGTCGGCGATGTGTTCCTGTTGAAACTACTCTGATAAGCTGTTATTGTCCTTATAAAATAATAAACTAAGCAAATTAGGACAGCAAAAGGCTTTTATTTGTAAGAGGACATTCATCGTCAGCAAGAATGGCAAGGGAAAATAGCAATTCTCAAAATACATTGATTAACAAATCTAAAATGTGAAGAAAAAGACACGTGCACGTACAAACACACACACACACACACGCACACACACACACACACACACGAATGCACACACATGCACACACACATGCACATACACACACAAACACATTATTCAGAATATCCACTTTTACACCGATTGCGCATGTGACTAATCATTGAATCCAGCTGATATTAGTAGGATAAATATACAATAACATAATAGTTGTCATGTTGGCTAATTAATGTCATATTTGATTCTCGGAATCGGCAGGTCTGATACTTTCTAATTGTGTGAAGATTGCATGGATATAGACTGGTTCAGTGTCCAGGTTACGCATGTTCATCGCATCACAGATGCGCATACGTAGCATATGCAGTGAACCAGTACCTGCTATTTGCGAGGGTGAAGGTGGGTAATGATGATGAACTTAGACAAAATTATAAAGACATGTGATCACTTGCAAACATTAATTTCATCTCTCAAATCCACCCTCATTTCTACTTCAAAGAAATATGCTTGTCATCGGCCTTATGACTGACAATCTAGACAATGGAATCTTCAAATACTGTTCCCAATTACCCAGATGCTTCATCAAACTGCATCCAACTCAGATTATCCCATTGCGTGACGGATCCCAATTAAACGGGCCGCACTATTGGACTATCTCACGAATAATGATGGCGACTTTGATTGGAACATGCTATCTCTCCCTTGGACAAATAAGCCCTTGAAAATGAACTTGATATAATTGCATCAACGTTTAAAGCTGAAAATAGTAAGAGTTGAAAATAGACATGTTGAATGACAATGATCCATGGAATCTGACAGTGGTATTATCATTGTCTGGACATGTACATTTCAGGATAATTCCAGTGATGTAATATCGCCATGTTCATATGTAACTTAGCTTTCTAATTAATTATATGCTTTCTAAAAGAACATTTTACCCAAGTACATGTGAATGAAAGTATATTATGTATTCAATATTTAGTTATTATTTGCAAACTATTATTTCCTCTGAAATGACATGTGACATGTATGAGTTTAAATTTGATTTAGAGCTGCACCAGCTCACATAACGTGGTTTCAATAATAAACCAGGACACCCGAGGATCCTGTAAGGATTGCGTTAGGATCCTAGAACAAGACACCTAACTGTTTTTGGCAGAGTATGCTTGTTATTATCAATATTACATTTGAATACCGGCAGTTACCTATCACTCTCGTGTCTGCTATATGCCTATCAACATATGCTACGACCTCACTCACTGATACGCTTAACCTTGATACGAACTAAATACGTTATCTCAGTGGCAGAATAATAGCATCCTAACCTGGTAATGAAATGGTCACACATGGACCAGTAGTTGTATATATCGTCATCTAGGTACTGTCTACAATTAATTGACTGAAAGCCCATGTTGATATATGTAAATGGAAGCAACCGATAACACCCAGAAGTACACTGTTGAACCAATGACCAAGCGTAAATGTTCAGGTCCATGTTTACGACCACTGTTAGCAAATAGAGTCCTATAATGGTCGGTATCCATCATTGTGTACGTGGAGATTTACCTTCAAGTATCGCAACACCTGCACCTGAGGAAATGTGTAATAAAAAACGGTTTTATTGGGGTCGATTGTCCTATCACGTTTGAACACAGAGATTAGCATTAAACGGCGATCAAATCACAACCTTTTTCTTCCAGATGCCAGTAGGCCGCTAATAAAGTCAGGACATTGACGCCAACGGTTCTGGTGATATTACCTGCTGGACAAGATTTGTCATCCGCACGTCATTGGATGAGATAGGTACACGATATACTGAAGGCTATAGAGAAACTATCAGAATTATATTGCTCAACAGATTAATATATCGACACTAGTACTGTAATCGTAGATGTGCATACCTATTCGCACTGTATGCGTAAATATTCGCATGTGGTTGTATTTGTAGAATTGTATACCTCTTAGGTCATGCATTACTTCTATTCAGCTTCGAAATGGATATACTGGAGCCCATTAAAGAAGCAACACCGAAATACTACTATATATTTGGTGTAAGCATGTTATTGCAGAAACAAAAGGATTTACAGAAAAGCCAGTTCGTCTTGTAAATGCTATACATAGAAACTACAACACAGATCATAATAATAAGTACATGCGATATTTAATATAATCTAATGGCCTCAACGAAACTAATCTAATTACTTAACTAATTATAGCTTAGCAAACTAACTATGATTGAATCAGTCTATTTTCAGTTTATTGGCGAGAATCTTCCTGATTTGAGAATCAAATACCGAATAGATTTTAAAATGTCATTACCGTAAGGAGGCGCATTTAAGCTATGCCCTTTAGTATAGAAATGACAAGTTATTCTCAAATGATCATACTTGGAGCAAATGAAGAAATAATGGAGTGGAGGTTCGGAGGCTTGGCCACAGCAGAAGGCATGGGAAAATAATTATAAATGCCTATCAAAAAGATGGCTATTTTAGTCGCTACAATCGAGCAGAAGACGAGCAAAGGATAATCTGAACATAGTCCAAGTTAAGCGAGTTTTAAAGATTTCCACTGTAGTCGTGTTTTGAACACTTTCTGAAAGCGAGTTCCACACACGTACAGAAGCTGGTAGAAATGAATTACTATATAATCTCGTATTGCATTTAATCTCCTTTAGATCATCAACATTTCTCAGATGATATCTAGATGTTAACGTGTTAGCAATTAGGCACTGCATCTGACAAGTACGAAGGAACTTCTGTATAATTAAAAGTCACATACCATCTACGTACTTGCTAATTATTTGAACATATATAAACAAAATAGACTTTAAATACAAATACATAACTTAGTGAACCGAAGGCACGTCAACGCAATTAGGGTTCAGATGGAAATGCATGCATCCCAACGTTAATGTCATCATTAATACTAGCGATTGTCATGAAGACCATCTGCAGGCATACCGCTGCTTCTTCTGAGTCGGATATTCTGGATGGAACTACCGTAGGCCGTAGACTACATGGGAATGTGAATTGTACGTCACCGGGTCTCTGATGAGTTTTAACAACCACTGCATACACAATACAGCATGTGACCGTGAAATCAATCTGTTCCACTCGAAAAAGCTCCCCCAGGAAACATTTGTTTCGTTTATTCTCCCGCACCTTCACGCGTGAAATCGCGACGCTCGTAGAATTCAAAGTCACGTGACTAAACGTTGATTCTAATGCTTGAAATTCAATGAAGCACTATGCCACTCGGTTTTCATCAGTCAACCTCAACTGAGTATGGATCCAAACATAATTGTGTTTAGGACATCTTCGTTGGTAAATGGATGAGGAACTCATACACAGAAGTTGAAGTACCGTGTTAAAATACGAAGACAATGCAAAGTGTTGTATGATGGGTTCATGCTAAATACGTATAATACTCTATTGAAAACCTCATGCTCATAAACAAGCACATACATTATGCAGACACACACGTGAACAAATGTATACATACTCACACAGTTACACACACACACACACACACACACACACACACACACACATGATCAGACAAAGAGACAGAGATGCATATTCAGATACACACAAATCAATCGCAATTTATATTTCTAAATTTCCATACAGTATTTACTATGGACTATCAGCTGTACATGAAGCACCTCAAGTAGAGCAACGTACATGTAGAAGCATGGTGCTCGCCGATGTGAATCATGACTATACCTTGTCAGTTGTAGCAGTGTGTTCTTAAACCATTGCTTCTACATACAATGTGCACAACACTTGAACTGCAAGCAAACCCTTGATGAATATAATACACCATCAGCGGGGCGGTTGGTAGCGCAGTGGTAGAACAGTGTTTTCTTAAACCATTGCTTCTACATACAATGTACACAACACTTGAACTGCAAGCAAACCCTTGCAGGTTCAAATCCCGCCCCGGGGGCCCGGCATCAATGTTCGCGAAAGTTACCTTTCTTACGCGATATTGATAGGATG
>JAUTBT010002004.1:0-10338 GCA_032361225.1 Lepetodrilus schrolli
GGTTTCCTCCTGCCCTAAACTGACAAGCCGTGATATAAGTGAAAGAATCTTGAAAGCGGCTCTAAACCCCAATTCAATTTTTTTTATTCATAATAAATAGTTACCTATGCAAGATAATGGACTGGTATAGTGGTCTTAGAACTTCCTGTTTTGCTACCGAGAAGGTATCTTTGTGAGTATTTACTGTATATACACGTGCAATTAGTTATTGTTGATACTATTCGTTACCGTGTTACATATCGCCAATTTAAAATAAACGAAGAAATCGCTAAAATTAGTTTCTATGGACGAGCTCGTTAACATTTTGTGATGTTAATAGGTTGTTAATCCATCAGTCGCTAAAGTTTAATGACGCTAGCATTTTATGATTTACAGTATCTCTCAATGTTTTACAAGCTACATGCATTATAGAAGACGCAAGACATTTTATTGTACTAAATGGTGCCTCTTGTCTCGGAGGTTGTTATGTGAACATCTAACTTGATATACGCTGTTTTATATGTATGTTTAACTTGATAGACATGTTTCAACAATAAAATACACACATGGGACCTTGTGTGTAGACACCTCACATGTGTATATAGTTTCAGGCGAACACGTGATTTGTAATTGGCTAAACATCTGTCATTGAAATACTATAGTATCCGGTTATTACCCATTTCTGAAACGGACTATGCTCCTAACTGTTGTTGAAGGTGCAAGTGTTAAAGATTCAGGTACATGGACATTCGCCATCTGCCATCTCATTTGATTAGATTGGCCGATAGAACAAATGCAAATAATCGTCCCAGTTCAAAGGTCACATCTGGTCCAGTTACATGGATTTCTCCACATGCTGGTTTCATCACATGTAGGTACTGTGGTACAATCAGATCACATGTACTGTGGTACAGTCAGATCACATGTAGGTACTGTGGTACAATCAGATCACAGGTACTGTGGTACAGTCAGATGACATGTAGGTACTGTGGTACAATCAGATCACATGTAGGTACTGTGGTACAGTCAGATCATGTGTAGTGCTGTGGTACAATCAGATCACATGTAGTGTGGTACAGTCAGATCACATTGAGGTACTGTGGTACAATCAGATCACATGTATGTACTGTGGTACAATCAGATCACATGTAGTACTATTGTACAGTCTGATCACATGTAGGTACTGTGGTACAGCCAGATGCCCGCCATGGAAACTGGAAATTGACTGGTCACCCACCATCTTGTCAATAACCTCGCTCACAAACATACGTACATGTTTATGAAATTCATTGACACCAATATACTAGTACATTATCAGTTCAGTAGATTTACACACAGCACTATACTGTACTTCATTTTACTTTGGAATAATCCGATTCATTTCTCCTCAAGTTATTTGATTTATTGGTTTACGGATTTGTCTGTAATAATGTTGGTTCGGGCTGTCGAAAAATACAGTATACATAATTTGATATTTAGTTTCAATATATATAAATAATAATTGGAGATTATGAAAATATACATAAATGATCAATATAATTAGTAAATAATTGTTATGAACCCCAGTACACATACATCGTTCAGATTTGAATGCACAATTATTTTCAGACTACTGCTCGTCAATAACAGTAAATGTAATAAATTAGACTTGTTATCCATATTTACCAGTAGCTTTGACCTTGTGTTATCCTCTATTTAGGACAAGCCTATTAACGATGCAGGCCTCTATTCTGGGATTTTTTTGGAAAAGTTGGCGTTATTTAGGTAAATATAAGTAGTAGGCCTACATTTCTAATATGATGTCTCCATTATCAAATACAATATGTGTTTTGTTTTCCATCATTAGTATGACTTCTAATTTGAAATTTCTATATGGTTGTATAAGGCTTAACCAAGGTTTCATACTGATTAATAAATGTGCATCCGGTAATTATTTACCCTCTAGTTGTTATCAATATTTGTATCCTTAGATATATATTTTTTTCTTTAAACAGAAATCTGCAGTTGATATTTTAGGATTTAGTGTGGTATATGAGGTCTCTATATTGGTGCATAGATGATGGTGTACCATGTGGATTCGAATGAGATCATATCGCCCAGTAAGAGCCCGAGACTGTAAGGCGTCTTGGTGTATAAGCCCCAGAGATTTGTGTGTACATCATGTGTACATAGAATTTATTTCCGGCAATTCATACTTACATATTCAATAGTAAAAGGGTCTGATAATATCTTAACTATGACGTTCGTGAACACACGTATCACCAGGACCTTCAAAACGTTCATAGTTCAGGGAACAATCATATATACTCAACAAAATAAATTAAGGGCCAGCAGATATTTTGTGAGAAAGCTGTCAAATTTCGGAACTCTGCTTGGGGAATCTGGTGCCATTCTTCTTCCATTGCAGTCGCCTTTGAGTGAAATATTCCCGCTGCGACGTAAAGCAATAATTCATTCATTCTACCATTGTGACTGTATGTTCTTGAAGAGCACCTGGAGACTGGAGACTCTTTGTTTTCTTAAGTGAAACATACCGCTGCACAATCACTGACAAATACTATGTAAATAGGTGTATAAATGCCCTATTTATTTGCCTAGATAGATCACGAAAATTAAAATAGTGTATGTAGGACCTAATAGTATGCATGTATATATATATCACTTATGAAAATATTTCTTTTCTAAAATTCCGGGGGCAATTGCCCCCTTGCATATACATTAGTCATAGGAAATTGATACTACTGTATCATATCATAAGCTGTTGGCTCTGTAAATTAGATCTCGTTGACATTCCTTTTTACACAGCGAGTGTCCGAATACCCGAGCGTCAGCTTCGATTCTGGTTTCAACAAGATTGGTAGGGTTACTGAAACTACACATGGCATTGACGGGACCTTTCTTTGTCAGATGGAATGTGTGTACAATTTAGAGGCGAATGATATGTAATTCTGGCTGTGTCTACACATTCAGGGTGAACGCTCAACATTGTCAGCATTAACTGGAGAGAAGACGTGTACCTCTGTAATGGTTACTGTATCTGTGATCCTCTGAACAGGCCTTTGTAGTTCACGTGACATCACACAAATTGCGTGCGGTTCTTGAGAGTAAACATTTGTACTTTGCACAGAATACATTCATAACACACTCACTCAAGTACGACTATACTTTATTAAGAGTCCTTAATACAATGCTATTGTAAGGGTATGATGTCTCTTAAAGGCATACAATCACGGTTTGTTGACATATTGTATGGTCAAACGTATTTTGGGCAACCGTAAAAACAACTTTATTCAATACAAATTTAATACTTTAACTTACAATCACAAGATATTGAAAACCGCTACAAGGAGAAAGCTATTGAATAGGGAAATAAGATGTATTGAAAAACAATAACATTAATAATATTTGCATGAGCAAATTAGAAAATCATGTTGAAAAATAAATACAGTGTAACAACTGTACTGGCTTTAAACTAACTATGATATGATGTATTTTCAATTTAAGAAACGCCCGCTTCGACTATATAACATACCTGTAACCACGCAACGGAATATAAATAGTAAATTGCATAGTATTGAAGGGATGCTTGGTTAGTACTGCTGAGGCACAATTAACATCTATAGTTTGTCAGTTCCTTAGCATGTCTGCGATTTCTTTTATACCTACCTCTGACATTCAAGCAAATACTGTTGAGCATTTCCAAACAACATGGAGAAATATCAATAAATGAGCCGCCATGTAATAAGCTAAATGAACAGAAACTAACCCAGCAAAGATGTAGTCAATAGTATGATGATATTGCCAGTGTTTTATACCATGTAACATTTTGAGTTGAGTAAGTAGGCGGTATGATATGATCCATTATATATTTTATGAAAATGACTCAAATGTCGTGTGTCATCAGCCATTTAAAGTTTATTGGTCCCCTAAGTGAATATTCAAACTTCCATTTAATGTATAACTGTATGGAATAGTTCACCACCATATCTCATAACATACATATGGCCACCCACCGGAAGTACAACTTCAAATTAATAAACAAATGCATGGAATAGTTCACCACCACATAACACATACACATACCTCCGGAAGTACAACTTCAAATTAATAAACTAATAAACCACTAAGTACATTTAATTAAGCTGGAACAGTCTGCAGACCCTCGCCCATAAAGGCACGCTAGCCGAAGATGTTAAAGAGACTTTGTTATTAATTGAGGTTTAGAGTCGCTTTCAAGATTCTTTCACTTATATCACGACTTGTTAGTTTAGGGCAGGAGAAAACCCGCAACATCCGTAGCGCTGAACGTTGCAGTAAACCTGCGAGCGCCGGCTGGTACTGACAAGACCAAGGATGATAACCGAATTGCCACTTTACAGACAGCGCATCCTATCAATATCGCGTCAGAAAGGGAACTTTCGCGAACATTGATGCGGGCTCCCGAGGCGAGATTTGAACCTGGAAGCTTTGGCTCTGAAGTCCAACATTCTACAACTGCGCTACCACCCGCCCCTTTAAAACTAAATATGCTATTACATAAGGCACATAAAGGGGTGGCATGCATCTAATACACTTCACAATCACAGTATCAAGAAAAGTCAAGTTAGGATGTTGAATTGATGGATACATGTACTAGGATCAGGGCCGTAGATAACAACTAAAAAATATTTTCAGAAGTAATATTAATTTTCGTTATCTTATTAAGCAAATAAATAGGGAGTACCCCATGTATATACTTAAGGGTATTCACTGATTGTGCGGCAGTATGTTTCAGTGGTTATATATGATTGTTGACTGAAGTATGAACGAGTTGAAAGTCCTGGTGATACCTGTGTTCACGTAGGTCATATGTTAATATATTTTCAGAGCCATTTACTATCGAATATTTAAGTATGAATTGCAGGAAATCAATTCTAAGTACACATGGTGTACATAAAAATATTCGGGGAATATACGCCAAGACCCCTTACAGGCTCGGGCTCGTATAAAGGTAGCGACCTAGCTCCTAGCTACTTCCCGAGTATTTATTTCAGAAAAAAATACTAAGGATACAAATATTGATAAAATCTATAATCAAGTAGAGAGTCAATAATTATCGCGTAATATGAAACCTTGGCTTATAAAATCATATCAAAATGTCTAATTAGAAGTCATGCTAACGACCGAAAACAAAACTTACAAAATGACTGTTTATCCAAATATAGTAGTGGAAAAAAAACCCAAGACATGGTATTTGATAATGGGAATATCATGTTATAAATGTAAGCCTACTACTAATGTTTACCCAAATAGTGCAGGATTTCTCTGAGCACTCTATTTTCAAAACTTTTCCTAGAACATTTGCCCAAAATGGGAAAAAAAACTTAGCCACGGCCCTTAGCATCCATTGTGATGGACAGTAGTAAATCTTGTTTAGTTGTTGATATTAATTTATTATTCAACCGTTCTACGACGTTTGAGTGTATGTTTTAGCAATAGGTTAGCTACGGTTTTGTTTGTGGAAGATATTAACTTGATATTGGAAACGGCGGATACCAGTCATAAACAATGTAGTTGACACGTTTTTATACTCATCCCCAAGTAATAATATCAATTACCATCTCCAAAAAAAAATATGTATATATCTATATTTATTTATATATGTGCATCCACTTAATTGTCACATCAACATATTCGAAATTTGAACACAACTCCGTTGTTGTCGAAGGAATACTTGGGAACGATGTCACGAGACAGTTGTGTCCACTTCCCCGCCTGCTGAAGTTCGGCCATTAGGGGCTCCAAGTGACCCTTATACTCTCCTACATGGGACAAATACTCCTCTCTCATCACGATACACACCAGTCCCCCTGAAACAGACATTCCTTATAGAAATACACATACACATACATATATACCAGGTACAGAAACAACATAGTCTTAAAGGCATACAATCAGATTAAGTTGTCGTTTTTACCGACTTGGAGTTTAAAATGCTAAGTGCATGCACTTTTGTACCTCCAGATATCTGTTCACCGCTGTAGGATAGGTAAAATTCCATTGCAGTTTACATTTCCGGTAAAACCCGAATAATCAGTTGGTAATGTACTGTAATATCTCAATTTTCTATAGTCTAATAGACAAAGTGGATAACTCTATTCATTGAACACGGTCAAAATAACGACTACTGGTACCAATACTGGTACGTAACTCTACATATTAAAAAATATAATGAAAACATTGACGTTTTCATGGGATTATTTAGATTTCTAATGATTTTGTTTTACCTTTTCGAAAAATTGACCAGCCAACTTCTTAACAATCATAAACAATTATTTTTTTATAAATTAATCGAAAAGAATTGCCACGTAATATGTTTGACAAGGACTATATCTGAGCTGATCTCATCGAAAACGATTGCATCCTTATTTGAATTACTGTACTAGAATCGGATTTATTATAAATGTATGGATATCCTATGAATCCCAGTAGTCGCATATTCATGGGTGGAATAAGTCCCAGGCGAAAGTAAAGCAATAATAAATATCATATTAAACTAGTCATATATTGACCCTATCTTAATGTTACCTGGTCGTGTGATCCTGATAAGCTCATGCAGACCTTCGCATGGAATGTGACCCTCTCCCATGCCTCCTGATATAACACAGCAGTCGTAGGTATCTGAACAGAGGACAGACAGACATTACCATCACTGAACGAACGTACTAGTTTCTCGTTTGTGCAAATACGTTTATTTTATGAACGTACTAGGTTCTCGTCTGTGCAAATTAATTTATTTAACCAACGTACTAGTTTCTCGTGGGCGCAAATAATTTTGTTTAATGAACATGCTAGTTTATCGTCAGTGAAAGATTGGTTTGAGGTTTTTCAACAGCTAATGATTTGCTCCTTGAAAACAGACGTAACTAATATTGATCTGGGGTCCTTTCCACAGAACGATCGCAGTGTTAAGCGAGTCATACTATCTTGTATACCCCAACGTGTTGTTTCAAACTGTGACGAATGAAAACCGTACGTACCGACTGGTACGTATTGGTTTATAGCGTTCCCATTGGTTGAAATGCCAGTTGGTTGAAATGCCAGAACTACTTTTGGCAGTACACTAGGCACTTCATTCTGTTCACCTCGGACTACTTCCACTTTGCTCCAGTATATACCCTCGGCAATTGTAGGAACAGTAATCCACAGGTGTACAGTGATAGAATAGTAAAAAAAATACAATAAAATGTATATCTATATATCGTCATCTTCGTCATTTTTACAGATTGCATATCGTATTTATGTTAATATTTCTATTTAATGGAAATTGACATTATTTGAACTATTTTGTGGTTTATTATGCTTCGGAATATTTCCAGTTTCAAAAAGTCTTCGATTTTTGTTCCAAGTTGATCTCCGTAAATAAAAAATAAATTCCGTTTAAAGGGATATACGTCAGTGTCATTTCCGCCGGTGATTTCGCTTGTGGCGGTGTATTGTTAAATTGAAGGTGGTAATAGTACTGTTTAGTGATAAAATAGCGATGAAGTGAGTTTTCTTTACGTTTAACATTAGAATTTCGATACAATCGTCAAAAGATAACGAGCAGATCGCTTCGAACCACGAAAGCCGGTCACTCGATGGTATATTTACCGTGCCAATATATCGGGAAATCCTCAATGTCAAAATTCAACACCACGATAATCAAGTTTTGAGCACTTTCTTGAAATTCAAGTTGAATGTTTTGAAAACACCGATGTTCGTCCAATAACGCATAGTCATTGATGATTTCTCCATCTGTCCTCGTTGTTAATCCAATGAATTTAGTATGATCACATCACTTCGTTGTTGTCTTGATTGTTAGTATAATATCTTTTAGTATTCGTTCCTGTCGACCACACGTTCACGATCAGCTGATGATGTTTACTATGACCAGCTGATGCCTTACCGCCAGCACTGACAGACTGATAATATTTATTAAATAATATTTTATAGCGGTACACAGGCAAGCTTATTTTTTCTTGATCTCATCTATATTGTTATAAGAAATAGTCTTCATAGAAGTCTATAGTCACGTTAATTAACACATTTTACCGGAACTACGTTTGATTGTTGTATAGTCTTTCGCACGGTAGTAAATCGGATTTAGACCTAACTTTGTATTCGCCCACATTCGTTGCTATCAGTAAAACATCGGTTTCGATTGAATCTACATACTGTATATCAAATCTATCTGGGGCAATAAATAGGATATTACACGATGTTCTATTCAATATCAATTTTATGTCCCTCGTGAAATAACTTTATTTGCACTCGCTGAAGCTCGTGCATAAAATTATTACACTCGTTACATAAAGTTTATATTAAAGAATATCGTGTATTATCCTCTATATATGGGAGTTATAGAGCTAGGATCGTTCTGTGGAACCGTACGTGACCCGGGTAAGACTTGCTATCCATGGCACATGCAGTGTCCTATTGTACCATATGAAAAGGGCGATAAGTGTGCATACTAGCATTCATCTCTACACCTGCAACTGTTCTTCTGCGAGGAGACATAACTCCCGGATGATGTTAGAAATTATGAACATTTCGGTATTGCTGTTCTAAGTTCCACCATTGCGCTATTATGCGCAATGTTTGATATTCTAAGTTCTACCATTGCACTATCGGCCTTACATGATTGGGATAGTGCCGATTCAACAGGTTCTTCACATAACTGGTGAAGGTGATTATGTGAATACTCACTGTACTACATCAAGGCTGGTGGTGATTATGTGAATACTCACTGTACTACATCTAGGCTGGCGGTGAGTATGTGAATACTCACTGTACGACATCTAGGCTGGGCAGTGATTATGTGAATACTCACTGTACTACATCTAGGCTGGGCAGTGATTATGTGAATACTCACTGTACTACATCTAGGCATGGCGGTGATTATGTGAATACTCACGGTCTTCTATGGGCAGTCTGTTGTCATCCAGGAATTCACAGAATAGCTTGTTGTATACGCCCTTCTGCCTCGCGATGGCCAGCATGCCTGATGATGGTTCCAGAGCATCCACGTTATTGAATCCGTGCGTCTTGAGCTGGGGAACAGTGATCGTGATGTACAGTGGTATACTGTAAAAGACCTATTCGCAGACGCAAATTTCGCGCAAATGCTATAATTGACATATTCCAGTAAGTTTAGTTTTCAACATTCATTGTTATTAATTTTTATTTAGCTTTAGAACGTGAGTTTCCTGGTGATGTCAGAGTTATTTCTTTTACCTAATCTTGTTAAAAAATAAGCCTACTCGCGATAAGTGATAGACAGGTTGCTCCTTCCATCGCTAATTACTGTTGTGATTTGTAACTGGTTGCATTTGAAGTCGTTTAGTGCTTGTATTTTTAAATTGTCACTTTTAAAAACAATTTCAAGTGTGCTTAATTTCATTCTTGCGAATATGTCAATAATAGTGCACGAAAATAAAGCGTTTTACAGTAAACTGTGTAAATTGAATTCAATATCTTAAACAAAATTCATTGTAGGCAAACTTTACATTTGCTAATGTCACGATGTACACTAGTATGTCACTAAATTAATATATCTGATACAGGCCCTATAGTAATTTATTGAGAAAGGATAAACGGTAAACTTCTAAATGACCAAAGATTTGAATTCCATAAAAATTATTCTTTCTTTAAACAAGGCATCCGATTCACATCATGTTACAAACATGTGGCTAACGAGACATCACGTGGCTAATGAGACCTCACGAGACTTGTCTTTTAGCGCCATTTGAAACCAGCGATAGAACACGAATACTGCTGTAAAATAAATACTGGCGTAGACAAATACAGCATACTTTAAACTTCATTTATGATTATGTCACAAGTAATATGTTATTAAATTAATATTAATATTCCGTCTTATCGGCACCAGCAGTTTGTATAAATACCAGTACACGTGATAATTAAATAACAGTACACGTGATAATTAAATACCAGTACACGTCATAATTAAATACCAGTACATGTGATAATTAAATACCAGTACACATGGTAATTAAATACCAGTGATAATTAAATACCAGTACACATGATAATTAAATACCAGTACATGTGATAATTAAATACCAGTACACGTGATAATTAAATACCAGTACACATGATAATTAAATACCAGTACATGTGATAATTAAATGTACACGTGATAATTAAATACCAGTACACGTGATAATTAAATACCAGTACACGTGATAATTAAATACCAGTACACGTGATAATTAAATACCAGTACACATGATAATTAAATGTACACGTGATAATTAAATACCAGTACACGTGATAATTAATCAGTAATTTACCGGAATATCTGACGGTAAACTGAAA
>JAUTBT010002005.1:0-10338 GCA_032361225.1 Lepetodrilus schrolli
TTAAGAAAATAATAAGGGGGTCCTTCTCCATAGGCCTAATGTTAATGGTGGTCAAATCTGTAATTTTCAGGGGGTCAAACAGATACCTTTAACACTGCAGATTTTCAAATGACCCCCAGGACCTCTTAAATTCGAACACTGGTTTCTGGCCCCAGCCCTGATTACATTGAGCCCTCACTGACAACACAGCTATCCCAGGCTTGAACATTAATCACAGTCTCTGATATAACCCCAGTTTGTCACTTTTACCCCAGTACAATGCTCTGGTATGGGGGCTGCTGGAAAGGGGTCATTTCAAGGTAAGCCCATAGTGTTCCTTCAATAAACTGTGGTGGGGTACATGAACCATGCCACACCTGGACATTGAAATGCCTGCATCACACCCTACAACTGATGGTAGACACGATACAGGTGGATATCAGCTTCAGACCATACAAGTAACAATATATCAGCTGTATTTGCATCATAACCTATATTAGCAATGGTAAAGTACCGAGTACACTGGCTTCAGCCTTCATTACTAGTCTACACCCACACCCGACAACCCAGGCCTGGTAGTTTCATTGCCGTCATTAACACACAAACAAACGTCATTAACACACAATGTCCAGATCTTAGCAAGGCATCTCCATATACACTGCACATCTATGGCAATTTGCACAACCATTGCAATCTCCTTTTACAGCACAGTATTGCACAAGCTCCAATACTGACACTACATCATGTGCCCTTTGAGACATCAAACAGAATATTTTTTCCCCCCACTAAAAATGGCTGCCCCTGGCTCCAATCTAGCCAACAGGGTCTGCTCCCTGGCCTCCATAGCTCTGGCTACCCAGTTGTTCAACATCAATCACCTTTGTTCACTTTCAAGCAGAATAATTATCAGATACTTCGCCATTAAATAAAAACAGATACTGAGGCCAATCAGCCAATCACCAACGCCCCTGGCACAGGTCTACAGGAATTTATATTCCTATCTTCTAAGAACAGGTGGGCTCCCCCTCCCCCTACCACCACCACCACATGGAGATGTCCATCTAGCTACCTGCTTCTAATTTGACCTAGACTTGTCATAACCACCATCTCAGCCCACTTCGTTAACATTTCCTGCATAATTAATACAGCTTCTCTCTTTCCAAGATTTAATCTTATGATAGGAGCAAAAAGATGGGAATCTACTTCTGATAAGTCAGCTGTAGATCAACGTCTGAAAGTGCACTACATGCAACCACATGGGACCACAAGGAGCCACATGGAACCACCAGGAGCCACATGGAACCACAAGGAGCCACATGGGACCACAAGGAGCCACATACTTTCATAAAGGACCTATTAATGCCTACAAATTATGCAGCTTAATTAACTGTTAGGATTTCCCACCATGATCATGATGATCATTGTTAAGCATGTAGCTTTCTCTCCACTGTAGGCATCTGGAGATGCCCTAGTCTGCATACAGCAGTTCCTATATAAATAATCCATCAAGGAAAATGCTACAGACAATTTCTGCTCTACATATGGCCTGTTAAGAGTTGGCAGTCATTACAGTAGCCATAGTGTCTGTCCTCACATAAACTACAAATATAACATACTAGATTCCATTGAACAATGACCATACGAAAGTAGTAACATCCCAATTCAAATTGTAAAAAACATAGACAAATGATGCAATGCAATTAATGTCAGTTTGTAGGTTTAAAGGGTCAGAGGTCATCAGACTGAGACAGGCCACACCCACTTCTAATCCACCAAGTGGCCAGCAATCCAGTCTTGGGCGGAGGACATGACACAAAACAGGTTTTAACAATGAGCTGTCCATTTTCAATCTCCTGCAATAGAGAGCCTACACCACCCGGGGTTAGTAAAATGAACTGATGCTAGCTTTCTTACCAGATGTCACAGAACAGCCCAATAAACACAGGAATAAAGGTAGATAAATAGGTATACAGGTGCAATTAAATTAAATGCCCAGAGATGTGTTGGCCAATGCTGAATATGAGAAACTGTACACATGGGTTTGACCTCCAAGACTGCATGGATGATAAACAGCCATAATAATGTAATTGAGATTAGTGGGGCATTTCCTGAACTGGTTTAACTCAGTAATGGAGCAGAACAGAGAGGGCTAAACATTTCAAACCTACACCACTGAGGCAAGGCAAGCTTTTGAACACTTCAGAATGAAGATCTAGGAGAAAGCTGACTAGATATTGTAGCAGATCCTAGTAACAGTTGGACCTGGAAGCATTAGACGAGCAATAACAACAGTAGGACCCGAGTCCTCCAGCTAACTACACCCTGCCAATCACCTTACTTCAGACCCGTTAACAAGACTGCCACGTAATCTGAACAATGACCAGCTTTACCAAATATGACAGTAGTGATAGCCAACTTTACTGAATAAGACAGGAGAAGTTATAAGTTGCCAGGAAGCACTATTTCAATGTCGGCTGTAATAAACTTGTCTATGATAGAATCAGAGAAAGTATTAGCTTTATCACGACTCCATTTGAGAAGCCAGCTAGAAAGGTGGGGGAGGCGGTTGGAAGAGAAGAGGTCATGGTAGGTCATTACAACATTCAATACACCCTCTTCCCATCATGCATCACTGTCTAATTAGTTCTCGAAAATTCCGACAGCATCATCAATTGCACCGACATTTGGGTTTTTTAAAACAGATATTGGGTTTTCTAAGATTGAGAAGGTTTCAAATTTCAATGAGGTTAACTTCTGAACACAGAATAACAGTATTAAAGCTAATTACAATTTCTTTTTTTTATATACATCATATTTCTGTAACTCTTAATCAATCACGAACATTAAATATATAGTTTCAAAGACATTAATGTTGACCAATATATAACATTTCAGTGAAATAACCATCTATCCAACAGTTTATCAACTCTTGCCATCCACTAACATTGACTGTTGTCACTTTATGCAACATTCAAAAATCAAATAATTAATATTAGGTTTGCAAATGAGAAACTCAGTTTAAGCAAATTTGACCCAAGTATAGTTAAACAATAAAATGCTAACAAAATTTAAGCATCATTGAGAAGCAGTGCAATAAATATTATTCAATATACTTGGTGGATATCTACTGTGTAATAACAATTCCATAATCAACAGTGTTGATTACGTCTTTTTGTGTTTTTCGTGCTTAGGTGAAATGTACACTTTTTCGACTGCTGTTTGTTTATTAAGCTGTTTGTCGTCAGTTCGCAATGGTTTATTACATTAAAATGATTATATTGAATAATTAGAATAACCCACTCGATGCAAGTGGTTAAGGAAAATATGTCCCTTGTGAAATTAATGTTCAAAGTTCCTCGCTAAAGCTTGGAACTGTGAACATTAATTTCACTCGGGACATTTTCCATAATCACTCGTATCTCATGGGCTATTCTCTAAATGCATACGACTGATGATGTACAGCACTCATCTCATGCATAGCCCTCTCAACACTGCTAATATACAGCTAATAACACCAGTCCCTCCCGTCTCCTACTCCAACCTCATTCATTTCAAACCAGCTCCATCAAATCCACCCCCACCCTACCCCCCTCCCAACCCTTACTGTCTTCTCCCTCTCCCCCAACTCCTTTTCTAAATCCCTTTCCCCTGCTTTCAGGTCCTTGCCATCTGCTAATGCACAGGACTAGTTTTGTATAGAGACTCCCTCCACAATGGCTTTCATAGTTCAATGGCATCTCCTCTATACAAATCGTAAACTGGGTCTTGGATAGAGAGGTCCCATTTCCGCACATTTCTTGTTTTGCAGAGTCTGGCCCTCGCACAATGAGCCAAATCATGGAACGATTCGTCAATAGACCGGAGATTAAACATGGAGATTGGAGATGGAGCATAGGCTGGTTTTGAAAAGATAGAAATGAAGATTTTTACCGTAATAAGCCTACATGCTAATTGAAATTATCTGCCAGTTTTGAGGGTAATTATTCTTTTTCTCATAGATGGTTATTTACAAAATTAATGTAAATCAAATACAACATAAATCAAGAAACACCAACTAAAAGAGAGGCCACAAGACGCATAAATGACATTTTCATTTCATTACGATAATTTACAATGGCCCTAAAACTGTGAGAAATTGATATGACTTCAAAGACTGTACATTGACCAGCCAATGCATCTGCCAGACACCCTCCCCCTCCCCCAAGCTGGGCCCTCACCGGATCCAGCCCTCACCCAATCCTGGTTCATCGAACATGTGGGGAGGGGGGGGTCGTAAAGAGAGAACAAATTTTTAACTCCGCTAGTTTTGACAGTGATGCATCAGTGATACAATACAGTTTCTCTGACCAGCACAGGAGTCAGTGAGTCATACTCTGGTTAGCCCAGACATTAACTAGCATAACCCTCCCCAGGCACACAGACAGACATGACTTAGCACTGTTGTGGTTAATCATGCCACCCATGGTCAAACTGTAGTTATCCATTCATCCTTCCATGCTATTGTTACAAGGGACCAGTAATTTGGGTTTCCTACCCCTGGGCTATTACAACATCTCTCAGTCCTCTATACACCTATCCTCCAAGAGGCTCTGCTTGACCTTTCACCTCTGGTTTAAAGTGACCTAAGCCAGGGTGCAACACACCCCAAGGTGTAAATGGCGACTGCCAAACTTTCCAGATATCCTATTCATGAATACAGTAGACAGTGCTGGCTTACAAATCCCCGCTCAATTAATGGCGGAAGGATGCACCTCATTAACATACCAGCTTCCTGTCATTGAGATGGACTGGCTAGCTAACCTATCTGCAATTGAGAATTGAATTACTCTTCAGCAGTAGGTGAAAGTGTATGGTTGCTTGCAGGGGGAAAAACATCGCATCTGGATGCTCCCACTCCATTAATGTGTGGTCGCATCCTCGCATCAATTTAAAATCGCAGTTAACGATGTCATTAAAGTTCTCCAGTAAGTGAATATATTCATTACGCATGCACAGATTGGCTTCCCCCAATGAGGCAGGAACATTCATCCTATTAATACGATTACGTTTATTATAATTAAGCCTCGGCCAAAGTAAACAGTCATTTAATTCAATATGCTGTGATTGCCAGAGTGAGATCTAGATTCTTGTTAATGGCACTCAAGTAAATATCTAATCATGGGAGATGAAAACATGAATTAATATTAATATTACCATTTATTATTTTTCCAAACCAGATACGAATGTGACCTGTTAGAACTATCTAGCAATAAACATAGTATGTAGATGTATGTGGACACTAGAGACAGTATTAGAGACGGTAAATCAGGCAACGCACATTGACAAAGATAGGCCATCAGATATGTGTACAGGTCCAACAACACTGATCGACATATCAATACTTCGTCAAAGTCATTGGAAACAACCCGGTTGTTACTAAGTGATTGTACCTAGTTATTAGACAGTACTGGCCAAAAAAATCAATATTGAATATATCCCACCGCAATTTCCACTTAAACATTCTAATTGAGAAATGCATTATGCTCAACATCTTACTCACGGCTTCAATTTGTCAATAAACGAGAATTACTGGCTTCCTACACAATGTGTTTATGGTACAATAGAGTGAGGTCGCAGTACCATGGAAATAAGGTACAAATTAGATTTATAGTTAAGATTATTCTCGTCACATTGCAATTTCAGGATGAAAATCTGTGTTCTAATACCTACCATTTCCAGATTGCTTTGATTGCATTATTGATTAAACGTCACTGTGGAAATTGTTTTCGATTGCGATAATCCCTCAGTCGGCAAATTTCTATATATAAATTCATATTAATTTGCCGTTGGTATTTGAAACATTTATATTAAAAATGAATACGCTCAAAAGAATTAAACTACTGAAAATATGAGTTCAATAAGTGATCAATAGCATTCATTCTTTCGGAGACCGAAACATGGCGCAATAGAAGCTAATAATTGAATATTCCGTAAACCCCCGATTGCTAAGAAATGAAACATGTACATTTTGTAAACCTGACTGTTTTAGCATCCATGATGGAAACGAACAGCAACAACTGAAACCTGGAGGTGCACGACCACACAGATTGGAGATTGGACACACTGAAATCAAAACTTGGTACACTTACCTTCGGCTGAGCCTTGCGAGGGAAAGCGACCTTTGGATCCACCTGAAGGGGATAAAGAAAACAAGTGTTGTCCATGTTGTGAACGTATGCAAAACCACCTCAGGAGAAACCCTGTTAAACAACCCACACCCGAATGGTGGCCAGAAAAGAAAGATATGCTGGTTATATGCAAGTGGTTAACAGCCAGTCACTCTGGTGCAGGCAAACACCATTAGATCTGTACACTCCACCAGCATTGGCAAACATTGACACAAAGAGCCTGGACTGTGAAAGCTATGCGTCAATACAGTTCTATTATGGTTGTTAGCTATTCAATACATAATCATTACTGCATAACAATAACAGTGATGTAATCAACACCTCTCACTTCAGAGCGAGATAGACATGGGATTATGACAGTGCTATAAACACTTTTCTATGAGACTAAACAGGAAATTATATTAAACTGGTCTAACAATAACAAAAGAAAATGTTGAAAGGCAGTGCTATGGGTGTGTAATCTAGGATACAATGTAATAGACCCAAGCCAGCTAAGTCCAGCAAGCAGTAAAATAGTCAATAGAAATACACGTGATTGTGAAAATGGGAATCTATCTCAACAAAATGCCACGAAAATAAAGAGGTACAGATACCAATAGCAGAAAAAAACCCAGAAAAGCAATTATTAATTTAATTCTCAAAATAACACCTATTTTTTTATCCATCATGCTAGGACTAGGAGTGATATCTGATATCAGATATGATGTTATCACTGCAATTTTTACGCTTGCCGGTCAATAAATTAACTATCTAAAAAGTACATAGAGAAGTTAATCAGGCATTTGACTAGAGAAAATACATCAATTACACATTCCATTTATAGTATTATTCCACATTCCATTTATAGTATTATTCAATGATCACTCAAGTATCTAAACATGCTGAAGTTAGAATTGAATCTGAATAGTTGCACTACAGTGTCCTACATATTATTTATACATGTACAGTAAATTTCATACACTATAATTTGCAAATCTTTCAAATTTGTAAACACAAAAAAAAAGTATATTCAAAATTTTAAATAATATTCAATGCAAAAAATATCTTCAAAACATTCAATTTGACTAGCAACTATAACATTGTTGTATTATTATAAAAAAAATAAGGAATTTTAAAATTTAGCTCAATATTTTGGTGGCAGGGTACAAGGGCAACAAGAAGAATGTATTGGGCTACTGTACCGTTTTTGAATCTAGAGCGTGAGGCCCGCTAGCTAAGACCTTCTCTACACTAGCCGGATCCCGGTATGTTACGAATCCGAATCCCCTGAAAAACAGACCGCTAAACATGAGTACACAAAACACTAGGACAGGACGGCACCACGATCCTATGGGACGGCACCACAATCCTACAGGACAGGCCTAAAGATGGCAGTCTACCTATGTATTACTTCTACCTAATAATTGTTACATGGATGATAATTTTATTCAGAAACTAAATTAATCTAAAATATTTCGTTATATACAATTTAAAATAATTTTATAAGATGATTTTCTAATCAGATTGATTTAATTTTCATGTGAACAAATATTATATATATAAAATCAGGGCCATAATTTTAATTCAGAAAATCTAACAATAGTGAACAACATCCAACGAGAGTTTTAGATATATTTTTTTTTACATTTTACTCTAATAACAGATATTTTTGACAGAATGCTAATTTTCTGGGTAAATTAAACACACTATGCTAACAAATATTTTATCGGAACCTGCAAATAAATTGGCCCAAACAATATCAATTGGTAATTATGGTTATGATGAGGTGGGATGGCATGGTAGGGGGGGTGCCAGTCGATGCAGTCAATGTCTTACATCCATCATGTTTACTAGGAGAGAAACGGCTGATTAAGGAGGAGAGATGGGATACGTCGGTGAGAACCTGGATGCAAATGCTTTTGAGTACACCAACAAAAGTAAAGTATGTGTGACTATCCTGAGCGGGGCAAACGGTGGGAAAAACACTCCAGACTTCCACACTGTGGATATTTGGGGGTTCATTTCACAGTCGACTTCACGCTTTATCTTCAGTGCAGGGAACCAGAGGCACATTCAAGACATTGCTGGTTCCTAAACAGGGATCTATGATTTTTGCTGTTGTGGTTAATTATGTTAACAAATTTTTACCCAGACTACCATGGGAATTAATAACTTGAGTATAGTGAAGGTATTCTCAGGATGTTCGGTTTGAATGGAAACAATCAAAATATATATACGGTAGTTAAGTGTTTTTATCTGTTTGTAAAATTTTATCCGATTGTGGAAAACAGTTGAAACAAACATATATAGTGCACATGGTACAGCAATCAAGCCCCATGGGAGTCCACTAGTCTGGGATAGATATGCATAATGCATCAAAGATTAAGGATTATATCTAAGAAATTCTAGCATTCATACAGTATCTACTAAAACTACAGTTCTACTCTAGTAATCAGCACACAGGTGTATGATCTGGCCATTCCAGCCAACAACACTACACTCTCTAGCTTAGCTGCAGCTTCCGTTTATATCGTGCAAACATGTAGACTAGAGAAACTGAACATTAAACTTATCTTACCTGGATCGCTTTGTGGCGGGATCCTTCATCACCATGGTTTCCTTAATCTCACCATATTTTCCAAAATATTCCCTGAGGCCCTCTGCAAACAGAATTGTCATCAGTTGGTCATTGACTAAGTTGTCAAACAACTCTATCAGCTTACAAATCATCTGGTAAAAATACCATTTATATTGTATATAGTGGGAGGGAATAAAAAAAGAAACATAAGTCATAAAATGTGTCTACTAGTTGCGGTACTAGGCTGTAAGTTACAATGTAAACAAATATATTATACAACATATAACAACACAATAACAATTGTTATACAATGTTATCACTTGTGGTACTGCCAGTAAATAAGAGATACAATATAAAAGAAATATATTATACAATGTATCACTATTACAACTATCACTTATTGTTACAACTATCAATTGTTACAAACTTATCTCTTGTAGTACTGCCAGAAGATACAATGAAACTAATGTATTATACAATGTATCACTGTTACAACTATCTTTGTTTACAATCCTATGTTACAATGGAATACATAGCCAGTATAACACTAAATATTCCCCAGTAACACTAAATATACCCCAGTGGCCAGATGAATTTGATAAAATAGGCTAATAGGAAACTCTCACTTGAGGCTTCAAAGTGCTTGGTATCAAAGTGAAATATTGGCCAATTAACTTATTACCAGAGTAGTAAGTGCAGTAAGTTGGCATATAAGCATTGATGGTATTACTAGTGTATTCTTTCCTTCACCACCCCTTGAAGTCGGGATTCAACCGTCTGGGGATTGATCAGACCGACCTAAATAACCGCTGCTTGGCACTCCCAGTATACATAACACTGATAAAGATTCCATGCTAACGGATTGTTTATTATGATTGGTGACAGATATCCGATGCAAATTGCAAGTCCTAGTCCAGTAGTATCTCGGCTTCCCCGGCTAAGCACCAACTTCCT
The DNA here is from genome assembly GCA_032361225.1 of Lepetodrilus schrolli. Classification (NCBI taxonomy): domain Eukaryota; kingdom Metazoa; phylum Mollusca; class Gastropoda; order Lepetellida; family Lepetodrilidae; genus Lepetodrilus; species Lepetodrilus schrolli. The sequence continues at coordinate 9,658 of JAUTBT010002005.1, forward strand.
ATCGCATAAGGAGAAAGATCGTTCACTTCCGATACGGCCTGTGACATAATTCAATGAATCTCTCAAACCCGCCACTGAGAGGGGACGTTGTAGTAGGCGGGGGGGATATACATCGCGCGTTCGTCTGCCGCTGAACACAATATGAATGAACGAGCACAAACACTGTCACAGCACGCGTTGTCAAACATCAACACTTGACATGTACACACTAACCTGCAGTAGTCTGCCACGAGAGCCCTCCTATGAACATCTTCCTGTGAAAGAAAGAGAAACAGTGTAGATCTGAGTCTGGCCATGTTGAAGCGGTGACCTATTTGGATGGGCCAACGTCTCGATAACGAGAAAGCGTTGTGAGGAAGAACCAGCCATAGCATTATAGTCGATCCTGTCAAAACCGATCGTGATCGCTATTAGAATGTAGAGATGGTCACTTACCCTGGGTCATTGGGGATTTCCTCTGTGCTATTTTGTGATGACTGCTGGGTAGAGTCCATCTTCATATTTCTATCGTGCTACTCCTACCTATCTACACCACTGACTGATGGCAACCTGCACGTTGGCTTCGCTTGCCCTGATCGTCTCCCGCTCCCGTACATCTATTGGCTCTTCGTGGGCGGGCATTTCGTGCACAAAGGCGCGAAGGCTCATTGATTGACATATCTTCTCTCGCTGCCGATTGGC
>JAUTBT010002006.1:0-10337 GCA_032361225.1 Lepetodrilus schrolli
ATAGGCGCATTAAGATCAGCAGTGTCATCGTGCATTCGTTATTTGAGGTTAACATTATTAAAATATACACTAATATCACCAGAGTATTGCATAGAAAATAGTACATTTATACTACACTCATGTACTATGCATTTATTATGCATCGAAGTTACTTGTAGAAATAGAAATATATAAAAAAACGGGTATGTAAAAAGACAGTACGTATATTCATCACGTACCTTCTATATATATTCACAAGTATGCATCAATTCAACTTAATATAGCATGTACAAGTCATTCTAAAATGCCTTAAAGTAAATCAGTGTCTTTAATTGTCTACGAAATCAAATCTATTAGTTCTAGAGGCCACGGTGCCGTTAAACAGTGGGCTTTACCATACTACAGTTACTATTGCGAGTTACGACTCTAGTATTGCTACGATCGTTCAGTATAACGTAAACTTCATATCTGCTGTATTATGCGTGAACATTGCAGTACATTTAATAACGCAATAATGCATTCAACTTATAACATCTCTACATATTGCTCAAGTGTAAATCGTTTAGCCTATGCTATTGTAATGTTAGTGGAGATTAAAAATAAGCTGCGTGGGTCAAGAATATCGGTGATATTAGAGTAACGTCAAATACTACATCTACTGTAGATGGATGCTCTCTAATTATGCCAGAATTCTCTAAAAGACAGTAAAATGGATAAAAGCATGTGTTAAATGATCAAGTACTAGTAAAAACAGCACACACAAAAAGAAAATGTTAAATATTAAAATAATAGTACCAGTAGTCATGTATTTCGTCCATCAAATTATGGAAATCTTCAGGTCTAATAGTCTTTGGCCCCTGACAGACACAATCAAAAGAAAAGAATCTTTCAAAGTCATCTCACACTAAAATAAGCCGATCACTTCTGCTTCTCCAAAATTGTCCGGTCCGACAACTCCTGCCGGATGTCTTCCAATGTCGCCTGCACCTGATTCATCTGCTCCGTGACTTTGACCTCGAAGGCCTTGACCCTTTCCGTCAGACCTTTGACCGCCTCCAGCTCCGCAGCCTCGCCTACCTCCTTCTGAATTTCGGCGTCTTTGTTGACCTCGATGAACCACCTCAGGTCGCCCTTCTGTTTGTTGTTAAACAGAATGCTACCTCGCTGTATTTTACCTCCGCCGAATATCCTCGTGGCAATGGGCACGGCCTTCTCGAGGTCCACGCCTAATTGGACGGACTCGATCCTCCAGGTCAGCTTCTGCTTCTGCAGGATGTCCGAATACGAGGTGTTCATCATCGCGATCAGAAGGTTCAGAAGGACTATGGTGGCTATGATCAAGTACACGATGTAGATCAGCTTTGTATACAGAACGGAGCGCCCGGCCGCGTTCATGCTGGCTTCGAAGGAATCGTCGAAGAGTTCCCCCATGCCGATCATTATGTTGAAGGAGAGGAACATAGTGTGCAGAGGGTTCGGGTAAGTTTCTATAACTCCGGTTGAGACCTGGAACAAGGAATGAAACGCAAACGAGAATCCTAGAAGTATGAAGCAGTAGATGAGGAGGAATCTGCTGATGTCTTTGATGAGCATGTTCTGGATCATCTTCCAGAAGTAGTTGATGGGTTGGAAGCCTCTGGTGTAGGTGATGGTCATGCACCAGCCAATGAGGAGGGCCGGAGCGACAAAGTAATCGTGGTAAGGATATCTGACAATGTACATACCCATCCACGTGAACACCAACACTGCATAAACCATGCTGAATATTATTGAGGAGTATTCACCGACCAGGGTCACGGCCCTGTTCGATCCTTTCTGAAGTCTGTACCTCATTGACATTTCCCCGAGGCAGATGTGTTTCACTACGTAGTATGCCATATAGAGGAACAACAGGGCCGGTTCCAGCGGCACGACTGAGTAGAAGATTATCATAGCAGGATCCATCGAATTATCATTCGGCGAGATCCTTCTCTTATCGAGGAGTCCGACACTGGCAAAGCTGAAGAGAACCATGTAGGTTATGTGGAGAATTATCAGCAGAAGGTATGTTCCGAAGGCAACGGAATTGTAGACTTTCTCTATCTCTCTCATTGGCGCTATATCGAGGACCTTGACGGCGTTCTCGGGACATTCCGACGAGAGAAGCCATTCGAGGCAGGAAGGTCGCGGGACGACTCTAGTGTTGGTGCAGAAGCCGGTGAGGGAGTCGTTGGTTTTGGGCGTGATGTGAGTGATGTCGTAGCGAGTTCTGTTCTGGACGCTGAAGGACATGACCTGGTCCATCAGCATCAACCTCTCCACCACGGGAGCAGCCCCGACCCTGCACGCCACGGCCAGGACGTTGAGATCTCTGCTGTTGTAGATCTCCGAGGAAAGGAAGTTCACAGCTTGTCTTTTGTAGCGCATGTACAGCTCCCTGTTCTCGTCGGGATATCTGAATCCATTTTTGATGCACCACCACCTGACGGACTCGTTGACAATTACGTCAAACACTTTCAGATATCTGTTAACGTTTGACGAGTCATTGACTATAGCCTGGGTGAGACAGTGTAGGACCGTGTTCCCGTCTTTGTCCTGCAATCCCAGGTCGATTTCAAAAAGTATCAGACGCTTCACGCCCTCGTCGAAACCAGCCAACGCCGCAAGGTGTGCAACTGAGGATTTGTCATTGTTCTGTTCGTTGATGTCGACATCACGCTTCATCGTCTCGTAGATATCTAACATTGTAGCCAATGCTTCCGGTTTGTTTGGGCGAACGGCTTCGTGCATTGGGGTGTTTCCATCCTGGTCTCTGTCTTTCAGGCGGACAAACCGGAACTCCCACATCACTTCCGGTCTGGCAAATTTTGCGGCAATGTGGAGAGGATTCTTTCCAGCCCTGTCCATGACATTTAGACTCTCCCACGTATGAGTTTTGATCACGTGCTCGAGCAGCATCTTCACAGTTTCCGGTCGGATGAGTTTTGAATGCGCAGCCTCGTGCAGCGCAGTCTCTCCTTGGTCGTTGACTATGCTGGCTTTCGCTTTTAGCTCAATTAATGTTTGGATTGTCTCGTGGTACCCGTGTTTACAAGCAAGGTGGAGAGGAGTTTGGCCCATTGCGTTCTGTGCATCGATGCTAACCATACCACTGAATTTCTTAATCACTTCAAATTTATTTTCCATCGTAGCGTAATGCAACATAGAATTCCCTTTGTCGTCACATGCAGACGGATCTAGGTTCAGCTTCAACAGGATATCCACCTTATCAACGAGACCCAGACTCGCAGCTTGCAGGAAAGGCGACTTCATTTCCTTGGAGAAGCTAAGCTTCCCGTTGTTTTCCTCAGACGGATTTAGGTAACCCATTCCCTGCAGAGTCTGTACGAGAATCTCGAGGATCCCGTGAGTCTCGTTGTTAACGGCAAAGTACCAGACATCCTCCCCGTCGTGGTTCTTGTGGTTGATGTCGCATCCATGCTTGACAAGCATGACCAGAGCTTGACCGTGTCCGAACCTGGCGGACAGAATCAATGCCGTGTCGCCGCGTTCGTCGGTCTCGTCCTTCGACGCGCCCTTGTTCAGAAGCGTGAGGAGGACGTCGCTGTGCCCTTCCCTCGCTGCGTGGTGTATAGGGCGTTCTCGACCTCGGATGACGTGATTAACGTCCGCTCCGTTCTTCAGGAGAATGTGCACGATTTCATTAAACCCAAGAGCGGACGCCAGTACAATCGGAGCTACGAAACCTAGCTTTCTCGACTGGCTGACATTCGCAGATCCTTCTTCGATGAGAAGCTTGACCGTCTCGGCGAAGCGATACCTAACGGCCCAGTACAACGCGGTAGACCCCTTGTCGTTCTCAAGATTCGGCTTCGCTCCTCGTTTCAACAACACCCTTACTGTCTCGTCATGCCCCCACCGAGCTGCCCACAGTAACGCAGTATCCTTCTTTGCGTTTAGATGGTTCACGTCGACCCCACAGTCGTTGAAAAACTTAACAAAATCCGTGAATCCGTGAAAAGCAGCCAGATGAAGACACGGGAAAGTCCTCGGCCGTTGCCCGGCTATTTTCACCGGCGTTTCTTGCTTCAACAACTCCATGGCCATATTTTTATACGTTATCAGTTTCTTGACGACTTGCCGGGCAAGTTCTATGTCTCTCATTTCCGTGACCTTGTGAAGAATGTTCTTCTTGCCTTGCAAGTTCCCAAGGAAGACCTCGTAGTCCTGGCTCATCATCTCGCCGGCAACGACGGGGTTGTAGACGTCCAGGAAGTAGTCCACAACCTCCCGCTTGCCGTTCTCGATGGCGAAATGAAGAAGGTTCTCCCCGGTCTGTGGCTTCCTCATGGAATCGCTCGTTAGCGACTGGCTGTCGGGGAGCTGAGTTATCTTCTCTTTCAACGCGTCCAGATTGCCGTTCTGAACCAGATTAAACAACTCGTCTCTCCGATCATTACTAACGGAAGATTGCTCTCTGTGGAGAATGGGTTTCTCGTGGACTGATATCTCGCTCTGGGAAACGCGCTTGGCTGCTGCTGGTGCCTCGATGATTGTAGAAAGGACGTCTTTGACGATTTCCGTCTCCTTGCTCTTTTTCTGGAAGATAAATAATTCCACTCAGTATTCGGTAATGTTGTCAAAATAAATAATAATGTACAAATGCACACTACTACTACTACTACTACTATTACTACTACTACTACTACTACTACTACTACTACTACTACTACTACTAATAATAATAATACAAATACTAATACTAATAATACTAATACTACTACTATTAATAATAATACTAATAATACTAATAATGCGCGTATTATTAAACCCATAATCGAAAGCTTGCTCATAGCTCTACATTATTACCCCAGTCATTGATCAATGTGTAATTTAATTTTCTCAATCCCAAGAGGAGTATGCATCCCAAGCTGGGACTTAATATTTTGGAAGGTCTACGTTCACAAATCAATCTTATCCTAACGGGTACCCATTCTCAGGTTGGTACATTGGAACGCATTGCCCAGCGTCAATGACGGATGTTTAGTAGACAATTGCTGATGGCTGCAAATATGCGAGCTCCGCAAGTTATAGATTGCATGATACCAACGTCAAATGGAATGATTAGCAAGTTATAGATTGCATGATACCAACGTCAAATGGAATGATTAGCAAGTTATAGATTGCATGATACCTACGTCAAATGGAATGATTAGCAAGTGTGATCAACGTGGACAGAAACATGAGAATAAAGTGGAGTGGTGGCATTCAACGATAACATAACGTACACATATCCTCTTTGAATTATGTGCATGCCCATTCAACGTATTCTTCTAGACAACGACATCGACCTTACAATAACATCCTTATGTGGCAGTATGTGTTTATTTGTAATATAGTTTTAGTTTAAGGTTGTTCAGTTAATAATACTAGTATATAAGTAGATCTAATTTGCATAATTGTCTGCTAGGCTAGCTTCACCTGTTTAGTCTACAACACATACATTATCTTTAACATCATCATCATCATCATCATCATCATCAACAACATACCTCGTCCTCGTACAATAATTACAATACACATCCAAGCACACCATAAGGCCTTCTTGTCTTAAGCATGCGTTTTCCAATTAGTTGTAACCTTACATAGTATATTATACTTCTATACTAGGTAGTTTATCAGTTGAGGTAGTCGTTCCTAACCGAGAGGTCGTCTTATTATACATACAGGTTAGTTTCTTACTCTTTTACATATTTGGTGGCTAGGTATTATCTGTGTATATATGTTTGTGTATATTTTATCTAAGGTTAAGAAAGGAGTAATATACTGTAAATCAGGAAATTAATGCGTCCCTAATTTAATGCGACCTCAAGAATTTAGACATAAATTCGACAACAATTAAATGCAATCGACCAGGCCTCTATTCATGTTTTTTCCCCGGACTTACCTTTCATTATTTTCCATAATGCGTAGGAATTAAATGCGGCCATACGCAAATCGCATTCTTCGCATTAAATCATTCTCGAATTAATTTCGTGATTTACAGTAACTATTATAGGCTTCAGTAGATATATGTTAGGAACTGTATATTTTGGACATTTATCTGTCGCAGACAGATTAGCATATCATCTAAGTATAGTTTATAAACTAAGGCGTAATCCTTTAATATAAATAGCGTTATTTCAGGCAAATCATATTTTCACTCATAGGAATAAGGTGTTATCAGCGTTATGTGTGCGCTACGATAATAGTTATCATAAATCCAATGCTTTTAATTCTGTAATTAGACATAGTTTGTGTATATTGTGTTTCTTACTACACATATCATGTCGGTTTAATGGTATAGTTAACATTGGTTGTATTGCGCAATATATGTTGGTGTAATAGCAACAGTTTATATCTTCCATATTACACATACTAGGTTGGTGTATATGTGCATGTATATGTTTCTGTATATTTCTTACGCTTATTATATTAATGTTATTAGGTCGTGGGCACTGGTAACACTAATAGCGGTAATACTAATACACATACCTCAGTAAATACTGTAAATCAGGAAATTAATGCGTCACTAATTTAATGCGACCTCAAGCTTTTGGACATAAATGCGACAAGAATTAAATGCGATCGACCTCTATTCATGTTTTTTCCCCGGACGTACCTTTCATTATTTTCCATAATGCGTAGGAATTAAATGCGGCCATAAGCCAATCGCATATTTCGCATTAATATCCTGCTCGCATTAATTTCCTGATTTACAGTACATAGGTACATATAGAAATCTATGTACATCTCTATAGGTACTGTAATATCCGCGTACATGTATATAAGATACATTTTAGTTTATACTGATGAAGTCACATACAAGCTTTACGTAATTGCTCTTTAAGCATACACTAGAGTAACGTTTATCTACGATGTAAATATAATGGTTCATTACTACGACACTGATTTGATTTATAGTGTATGTGACCTATATAGTTGGTTATAATTATAATGTTGGCACGTGTTGTTCAAGACTTGAAGTGCAACATGCCTTGTATATGTGTATGTCCCCTGTATAGATATCATATTGTAATCACATTGTTTCAGGGTTGTCTTCGTCACGTATGGGTGAAAGATACCCGCTGTGACGTAAAACAATAATTCACTCAGGGTTGTCTTCATTTATGTGTGAAAACTGGTGACGTATTAAATGGTGTCAAGCCGAACCCACAGCCGATGGGGTCTTTATCTAACCTCGACATGTGCTGTTACATTTATCTAGAAGCAGAGGCAGCTAACCAATTCAAAGACATCATTGAACTGGAAAAACAAAAGACCGTTGTCATGTGACTGTCAATACGAACCATGAAACGAATATATTATCTGATTAGTATTATCACTTAAAGTGTTGTGGAATTTAGAAAATATTATAATTACATATAGGTACACGCACTTTATTCGCTGGAGTAAATCCGTTATTCGTTAACGCCTATAGCGCGAGTACGACCGCTCTACTGGTCCAAAGTAAGTAACTGGTTTAACATTACGGATCTTTACGAGGTAAAAGAAACCATATATATTTTTTTACGGATTTGTATAAAATAGGTGACACTTTATTTCCATTAGTGAGCTGAAATCGCTAAAATACTGACAGAAATTCGCAACATGACGTCCTACAAATTAAATTCTGAAAGCACATTTCCTGCAAAACATCTAAGCCGTTATAAGAAATATCAGCAATTAAAATTAAAAAAACCACGAAAAAATCATTCTGTTATCGCCAAGAAAGCAGGAGACCCGACCTGCCAGAACACTTGATCCTGTGTCTCAAGTCAACAAGAGAGTTCATGTAGCAAGAGATGATTCTGTGTCTCATGTCACCAACATATTGCATTCACTAACACTTGCTTCTGTATCTCATGTCACCAGGATACTTCATGCAGCAACAAATGGTTTTCTGTCTCATGTTACCAACATATTGCATTCACTAACACTTGCTTCTGTATATCATGTAAACAAGATACTTAATGCAGCAACACTTGGTTCTGTGTCTCATGTTACCAACATACTGCATGCACTAACACTTGGTTCTGTATCGGCTTATACAATTAGCTGCAACGTTTGTCAATACTATAATACATAATATTCTAATACTGGTCAATGCATGCTAATAATCTTTGCTTTTCTCCATGTACTTCCTGTTGCTTGGTATTCCCAAAGTATTATTAAATAAATAATCGGTGGTAATCAACAGAACAACACTTTACCGTAGCACTACGAGAATCATACGTTAATACACATTTACAGCGATATACAATACTCGTAGCGATAGCGCGATACTGTACGGTCGCTCTGCGGAACAACAGCCTGATTATAATTATAATAATAATAATAATAAGTCCATTTGTATAGCGCTTAACTCCACACAGCAAGCATGCTCAAAGCGTATACAGACATAATGACAAAAAGTATGCACAAACTGTGCAGTAGTATATGCGAAAGAAGATTAAATGAGTTCGCAGATCTGAGCCATGCACTGTAGAATGTTTTGCTATGAAGTCTAACAGGTTCCTGTTTCGAAGAAAACCATATACTAGTATACCGGTGCATGGCTTCGAGATTAAGAAATTCTTAGAGGACGATTTCATGCTCAAGCTCAATTTTCCTTTATATGGATTTGCTCACCAAACTTTGAGTTGAGCATTAAATCATACTCAAAGAAGTTTCATAATCTCTGGGTGGATGAATCACATTAGTGTAATGACCATACACAAATGGTAATCCGCAATGATACCCATGAATTAATTGCCGTATTCTCTACAGATGACGGGCCTGACATCATCCATGTCCTAACCGTTTCTCGGTTCCATTCCAGAAATCTGGACAACACAATTCAATCATCTTAGAGCAGGATGTACCGTGTACAATGATTTTTCAGTGTCTGTGTCCTCAAACCATGGACGTGGATTGTCGCCCCTTGTGTAGGAGTGAATGCCCACTGATGAAGAGCGCTATAGAAAGTAAAACTGGTAATGGCTGGATTGAATACCTCCATGAAAGCGGCGAACAGCGTGGAACGATTTGCAATGAAATGGAGCAGTGGAAACGAAACCACCTCCTGGAAAACATTTCCGTTTTAACAATTGAATGTCGGACAGTTTGGCTGAACAACCCGGTCAAACTGGCACAGTGACCAAGAGAGTGAGTGAGTGGGTGAGTGCGTGCATTTCAATAACTTACGGTTAAACACAGAAATATGGTACTAGCTAGGTCGTTAATAAAGACTTCCACACCCACTTTCTCAACCCACATTGAAATCATAACACGTACGTACAACATTAAATATCCTCTGGGAAATGAAATTGATATTGTTTTCAAATAAAGAGTCTGTTTGCCCTTACTGTACTTCCAGTATACCAGTTCATTGACAACAAAAAGTATCCTTCGTTCATGTATGTGTGTTTGTGTATGTTCAACAAACTAATACAACATTTTCCTTATCTGTACACCTGCAATTATATTTTGGATACATCTGGACAGTGGACACATCTGTTTTGGTGTTTTGACATCTTCAACTAGAATCAGAGTGCTGACACTTTGGCATCCTTTGGCAATTGTTTTAACGGCTTAATTAAAAGTGGGGTGTATTTTCTCAAAACTTCATTCGTAGGCTATTCAGAAACTACTACGTTTCCATGGTCGGGGAATCCACTGGTACATTCGGATTCTCATTCTAGACATATTGAAGATATCAAAACACCAATAACACATTGCCTGGGCGCTATAACCAGGCTCGGTGTCTGGCTGCCGGACTATATCACCCAGTTCTAATACCACATCTCCTTCAAATGCAGTTATTCCTGGGAGCATGTCCATGGGTTTACTTTTCCGGGATAACTGACCGGATCTGTTTCTCCCTAGAGAGAACATAAGAACAGTAACGACTCGGTTTTACAAATGAAAGATTGCTCATGGGAACACTCGCGGAGCCTTGCATTTGACGGAAGTTGATGATGTACTTCTTTACGATTATTGGTGGATTGCTTCTTGCAGTAATATAACTGTCATTCGACACTATTGTTTCGACTTAAATATTCCATATTATACTACTACTACTACTACTACTAGTAGCTCGGATGAATCATCGAGTAAGTTGATCCTACCGATATGACGAAGCGCATTTGTTTTTATTGCTATTTAATGTACGGTATACAGAAGCCATTTCTTCCCAATCATCCAGATTCCAGGCTATCAAGCAAAGTAAATCTCTATTCTCTTCTGATGTTGGTATCATATGACAGCATATATATTTCGTAGCTATATCAATTTATCGGCATTACTTGTTTCTGTTGCAATGCCCTAATATGGTAGCAGTTCTTGTTGCATTTATATAT
>JAUTBT010002007.1:0-10337 GCA_032361225.1 Lepetodrilus schrolli
TGATAAACAGCTGATAGAATATTATTGAATCTATGGGCTACCCATATTTCTGAACTCAATAAACTTAGATATGTAGAATTAAATTTTGTTATTTCATGAATACCGTGATATTTTATATTAATCTGTTTATGTTTCATTGACATAAGATCGGAACACGAATACAAAAAAAAAGAGACAGTGAATAGGTCTACGCATTAGCTGTTATACTAGTAGTTATTCTTAACATTCTTGGTATTTAGAAAATAACACAAATTAAAACATCAATTCTGTAACATGTTAGTATCGATCACACACTTTGTTTATGCGTTGTTTACAAGCCGAAATTTCTCATATACCCCGAGACCGAAGTATCCTCACATTAAGGCATAGCTCTCCAAATGGGTTTAAAGTCCATGATATTTCCTGAACAAGTATGTACAGTATTACTAATCAAGGAACTCAAATTCCCACACATTGCCAGAGCCTACAAGCCCAGTGTGTTTTGCGCCTGGCTCAATGTCGGTATACATCAATGAAATAATTGGCGCTCTGGCCACATGGTGACTAACGTCATTACTAAATGCTGAAGGTGAGTCTCGAGGGGCATATTTGCACTCACTCGTTCTGGAATCAAGAGTGGAAGTGTTTTTTTTTACAGCATTAGCAATGCGTAGTATTGGCTAGGAAATGTGTGTACACATGCACGCCAGCATCATTCTGGATTTCAGATGTTTACGGCGAGCTAAAATTTGGAGTCATTCTTGTCCCAGATGCCCGAAGGATGTGAAATATTAGCCATGATAGATGTTCCTCTGATATTGCCCAATTGCATTTGTCTCTATTCTAGAATGTAGTAAGGACACAAACAATTTCGACAGGCCATTTCCTCCCCAAAATATGCAAATGCTTGTGTCTGAGTTCATGGAATTGTGGGTAATGTTGCTCACTGATATTGTATACTGGGATTGAAATCAATGTTCTCCCCCAACTTGCTCAATTGCTCTTGTTACTATTCGATCTCACTGGGGGAGGGGATCACCTTCCTCAAAGGACCAGCTTGCGCCGGTTCCAGGGAAGTATGGTGTGAAGGACATAAACGATTTCAACAGGCCATTTCCTCCCAAAATAGCCACATAGTTGCTGGAGTCTGAGTTGGATGTGAGCCTTGTTTGTCAGGTTTTAGAAGCTCTTCAAAATAAAGACATCAATATTTGTAGCCATTTATTAATTGATGTTAAAATTGCTTGCCCTGATGGACATTGCAAGACCGGCGTAGACAGGGACTCCAGGGAAAGAAATGGATCTGTGATTCTATATCTTTGTTTGGTGTTCTGGTATCACATGATAACTATCAAGTCCTCCAATGAAAATTGACATCATACAAATGTCACATGTGTTGCAGATTCTATGTTTTATGAAGCAGATCCCAGGTTGTATGAAACACTAATGCTCCATTAATGTGTCATTAAACCTCCATTAACATGTCGTTAAACCTCCATTAAGTAATGCAGCATTACGTTAGCATTAAAAGTCAATGCAGGAATAACTGCTAATGACGCCATTAATTAATGTCACTTTCATACAACCAGGTCTAGATCTATGGTGAATGATGCAGAATTTACATTTTCAGTCACTCTATTTATCATTTCGTATGGTTGAAAGATTCCAGCTGTGACATAAAACAAAATCATTCACTCACTTTATTTAGAATGATGCAGATTCTATTTAGAGTGTAGACAGATGAAGTTTTACCATTTCTGATGGCGTAATGGTTAGAGCGTCAGCCCGGAGTACGGAAGGTCGCAGGTTCGATCCCCGGTCGCATCAGACCAAAAGACGTTAAAAGATGGCACTTGTTGTTCCCCTGCTTGGTGCTCAGCATTAAAGGTGTAAAACAAGGACTGATCTGCACCAAATCAGTATACTGTGTGTGAGTGGGGTATACATGTTCTATCTGCTGCATGTGATATTCAAAGTGAGCTAGCACTATAAAAAAAACTGGTGGAAATCCAGGCTAGTACAAGCAGTACATATGCATGCAACCCATGATGTGAGTGAACAACTCTTGAAAGTGGATGTAAACCCCAAATCAAACAAAAAAACACAAAAAAGATATTCATTGGGAAATGGGGCATCATTATAAGTACATATATGCCCTATCTGGTATTAGGTAGATGATGCATGGTTTATGCGTCTGGTTGAAGCCAAGGGAGCTAATAACATGCTCTAATAAGGAAGATGTCCTAATCTACTGATGTAGCAGCTTCTGACGGCTTGTCACCGGCTATATGTTCCCCTTGTTATTGGATTGTTTGCCCACCAAAGGTCACACCATTTTCAGGACCAGTGGTTCCAAAGACTCATGTTCAGTCGGGTGTTGCTCTCTCTGTAATACCACACGGTTGTCTTAATCCATTTGTCGTTATGAATTATACAACAGAATTCGGAAGTGGGTTGAGCAACCGAAAACTGGGTTTTTGATCAAGATGGTTTGGAATATTTTTACAAGATTGCTTTTAATGCAGAAAGCATTTATTACACTATGTAAATGTGTATTTGATTTTACTATTGATGCTTGGGAACGATAGGCACAAGGTTGCTTTCAAATTATTTCTACATTTTATTGTCAATCCAGATAAAAGTTTATTTGATTTTGAGTTTCACATTTTCATCCGTTTATCTTTGTCATGGCATTTATTATTTTGAGTGTTGTCCGAGTGGGCCTCATGCACAAGAGCAAAATTACCACGAGTGCAAATCAGTTCAAAGATTTAAAAAAATATATTCCTGCATCTAAAAATATATACTACAGACCATCAATATCGCACATGTAAAAGAGTAACCCTCTTCATGCTGAATGCAACCAGAGATGGGTTAAAGGGCTGTACCAGCAGGGAGAGGGTTAATCCAATTTAATTGTCTGCTTCACTGATTGGTTATTATGTGAACACCCAATATAGTGCCTTCCCTTTATTCTCGTCAGTTTTGACATCTGGTGTTGAAGACATCTGAAATGGACAGCCTGCACTAGACAGTCAGTCAAGATTGTGTGACATTCACATGTCTTGGAATGGTAGAGGTTATGTGACTACCGTAATATATAATGCTCTGACAAGTCATTTCTCAGCAAGTTTTCAATAATGACTTGTCATCAGATTTGTATAACTGACTTGTCAGACTTGGCAGACTTGACATTCTGCCCAAAGCAAGTCTCATTGGTATGTAATATCATCATGTGCATCACAAGTTAGTTATTCAATGTCGCATATTGTCGCATATTCACTCTGCAACGTAAAGCACTAATTCATTCAATCAGTTATTCAATAAATTCAGCATTGATGTTTGTCCTCTTCAGAAGATTATTGTATACCTACAAGCAGTGACACTAAATGAACTGTTTAAAGTTAAAATTCAAAAAGTTTATACCTCCACAGAGCGTAAGTTTATTATTAGTTTTACGCTGGAAATTGTCAGGGTTTATGATTGCACTGTGGATGAAATCGATGCAGTGTCATATTTTATTGTTGGGGAATGAAGCATCAAAGTAGATATATGCTAACCTAAGGAAGTTATACATCACCAGCTATATAGTCTGAGATGCAACATTTATCTATGAATGAACTATTAGCAATGATTCCCTGATCTAATTCTCTTGGATCTCACTAATATCATTAATGTCCCTATTGGGACATAACGTGTTTGTTGGGACTACTGGTACCATTCATAGAAAATTACAATATTATTATTCACAATATTTTTACGAATATCCATTCATCTGAAATAGTGCTATTACCAGTTCTTTGTAAATAAAAATTATCCTGAGCTGCATTTTCAAAGTGGTGTTTCATGTTGATTTATCTGTCTGTGAGATATTTCATTTATGCATGTGTTGAAATACAAACAGTTTTAGATAAACAGTTAATAGCATTGTACTTTATTCCTTAAATGTTAACAGTTTTAGAAAAAAAAGTTAATAGCATTGTACTTTATTCCTTAAATGTAAATTTAAAAAAATTAAACAGTTAATCACATTGTACTTTATTCCTTAAATGTTAACAGTTTTAGAAAGAAAAAAAATTAATAGCATTGTACTTTATTCCTTAAATGTTAAAGGCTATCTTGAAATGTAGACGGAAATTCAGTTAAACATTTTGACATATTATTGTTTGCACCAGGGTGTTGATTTTCTGAACAAGTATACATTCCCGATGTTCAAGTAGTCGATTATGTCTTGCTAAAATAACAGAAAATGCATGGCTGGTCAACTGTGGTTAATATGAGTATTGGGTGCTCCCAGGGCAATTTCGTTCATTATATAATGTTGGGAAAACCTGTGTGAAAGCACACACACAAGTCACATCCCAATGGGTCCATGTGCTTGTTGGATTTATTGATTCCATGTCCAGCAAAAAGTACTCCCGAACAAATTGTAGCAATACTGGAAACCAACGGTCTTCTATTTCCCTTTGAACATGAAATATAAGGCAAAAAGGTCACCCATATGAAGCAATTTGCCATAACTATAAAAGAAATTTTCAGATACAAATGTGACGTCTCTAGATCTATTACTATTCTTTATGACTATTCCGGAGAAAGATTTTTCACTTATACGAAGAGATCCACCACCACTCATTGTCAATGTTTTTGATCCAACATCCCTTCTAAGCTTCATATATGCCCCAAGATTGAAACTATGCTGGTTATCATTTCATGAAAAGATCGTACCGATAGTATGGGCATAAATCATAGTTTACGTCACTTCCAGCAACAGTAAAAGCATGGGGCACGCTCCGATTTACACTCTAACTACAGTATGACCCTTTTGTGAAACGTAGGCCAGGTTATCAGAAATACATTTATTGTTCAATCAACTTCCAAACCATTGCTACTGTTACTTTATTCCATTTATTCTCCTTGTGAGAATACCATTGATGGGTATTGATCGCGATGAGCATGGAAATAGGCTAAATTGATACATAATGCATGTTCCCGGCACGGGGCCTTAGTTGTGGCAAGCCCCTCAAGACCTGAAAGAATCGATTTGCAGCACAAAAATTTGGAGGTTTAGGTGCTTGCCATACACTTACATGTATGATTGAGTGTAAACAAAATCTTTAATAAAACTTAAAGATTAATTTTTATCTATACTTTAACAACATAAGGTACATTCAGATGAACATTCAGGCAGTTTTTAAATTTTATTATTAGAAATTGGTTTATTTTTCTTTCCTAAGCCGTGATATCCATGAAAGAATCATGAAAGTGGCTCTAAAGACCAATTAAAAAACAACAAATTAAATAAATGTTCTTTCCTGAACAAATGGAATTTATTTTCTTTAATATTTTTGTTTGATTATTGGTATTTTTTAGATTTTTTTTCTTTCTCTCTCATTTTTTGGGGTGTTTATTTTGGGGTGTTTTGTTTTTAACCTTATATTTTTTATTTTTTAGCAAATCAGTATTTTGGAACTATGTTTAGCCTAATAGTAGTCATTTAATAGCAATGGCTACATCTAGATTTATGATGGACAGTTGGACATCTAATGTCTGACACTGGTCTGTCCAACTACCACTGCTAATCCAAGAACATCCCTTTCCAGTGAGATAACAATTCCACAGATCTTGTCGGACATTGCAGTCCCACAGATCGTGTTGGACAGTGCTCATCACATGTTCTATCTGCAGGCAGTCCATTGTAATTACACCCATTCTGAAGTGTGGAAGAGGCCAGTAATCGTCGTTATTGGCCTCCAGAATCAACAGGAATCTGAGGCTATTGTTTCCTGATCGCAGGTCCAGATTGATGACTTATGAGGTGGATTTCCGAATGCCAACCACGATTGAGTGCTGTCATATTGATGCTGCTCACCTTGGATAATGCTGTTATTAAAATATCTCCTTTGTGTGTGTTTGTGTGTGTGTATGTGTGTGTGTTTGTGTGTGTGTTTGTGTGTGTGTTTGTGTGTGTGTGTGTGTGTTTGTGTGTTGTGTGTGTGTGTTTGTGTGTGTGTGTTTGTGTGTGTGAGTGTGAGTGTGTGTGTGTGTTTGTGTGTGTGTGAGTGTGTTTGTGTGTGTGTGAGAGTGTGTTTGTGTGTGTGTGAGTGTGTGTTTGTGTGTGTTTGTGTGTGAGTGTGTTTGTGTGTGTGTGTGTGTGTGTTTGTGTGTGTGTGTATGTGTGTGTGTGTGTGTGTGTGTGTTTTCTCTCTTTTTCTCATGTATTTTTGTTGTTTATTTTTATTTATTTATTTATTTTGGGATGGGAACTGTGGTATTATTGCCAGCATCTATCAACAGCTGTACATGATGAACTAATGTGTGTCTATTTGAATTCACTGATTTTCAGTAATTTCTCATATTCAGAACTCAGCTGATACACATAATATAAGTCGCTATTTCTATTTAGTTCAAAAGTTCAACTCTGGACAGTCGTATTCCAAAGCAGCTATTTCCTTAACTCTGACCGCACTTTTCTTCCTTATTAATTCCATATTTGAGCTGCAGAGATGAAAGTCGGATGAGGTCAATTTGATTCCCCCATAAACTAATGATAGTTTCATTCTACTCCAATGCTTCATTCAACACTCCAAGTACCAATTCCATCCTTCAAGGGCTCTCAGAGTGACCGTGTTCTTGAGGCCTCTGCACACCACCAATGTCAGTTGTCAGGATAAGGCCATTGGCGCTAATGCTGCAGAAATCCTGTATAAATCAGCAAGCTCTTAACGGTACGTCTTCAGATCGGAGATGGAGCTGTATAACATAGACTGTTCCCTTGAATGTACGCATTGCCAGATTGGCACGAGATTGCAGAAATTCTGCTGAAAAACTTGAGATAAAAAGAATCCCAACTCGCTCGTCCTCATATTTTATGGGATCTCTATATTTAGAAACGGTCAAATCTCGGGCAGTAAAAATTGTTTTGCAGGAGCGTAAGTCATGCAAACCAGGCTTTGGAGTCGATATCATTGGTGTTGGAATTTGTGGTCTTTTGTTAAATGTACTGTGACCAGCATCAATGAAGCCGTGGAATCAAATATTGAAATAGGCCGACAAATACCCAAACTGCCAGTTAAGATTAAAAATTGACGTACAGGTTCTGGTCGTTCACAGCACATTGGGCTCCTCATTTAGTTTGATCTGTCCCCCACCAAATATATTTTCAGAATTGATTTATTTATATTGACTTTCCCTCGATGAGTTTGGAACGTAATTTACTATGTTACACAGAGGCTGGCAACACCAGATTTGGAATATTGCAGCAGGAATATTTACCACATTTATCTGGTAATTCCATCGATCGGATTCACATTCCAGTTTGCTGCTATGTTTGAGGTTCATCATACACTGATTGAAGTGGGTCAGAGGTCGCAAAGGAAGAGGATAAAATCGTCCATATCTAAATGAAATGCTTGCAGACCACAGCTGCGTATACTTACAATTCGGCACGGCTATTAGCCTCAGTTTGAAGTTGTATGGCTTGGATGTAAATAAATATGGTACTTGCGTACGAGGGCATGTACTGCGGTACAGCCATGGAGAATGAGGATGGATCGATGCTCGACACAGACTATAATTATTTGTTTGAAGAAGCAGTTGGTGGTAGGGAGGGATGAGGGGAGGTGCGTGTTGGAGGGGGGGGGGTGTACTCCATGAATATGCTTGGTACCATTGGCTAATCAGTCTTCATGTCATTTGAGTTTGGTGAGGTAGGGAGGTGCTCAGTCTTGGTGCTGTTCATTCATATAATTTATTTCAGTAGCTAAGGCTATATTCCTTTAATATTGGAAATGTATGTATTTGAATTCTTACAAAAGCAGTCAATACTTGTACCCAGTATGTTATAAAGCTTTTACTTGTCATCTTCAAAATTTTATGGGGAGTTTCACAAGACATTAATTACATGAATACATGTTACAGAGTACACAAGTCACGGGATGTCCAATTCAACCAAATTATCCCGATAACGCATGTTCATTATCATGGCAAACATGGAAAGACTTGAGCGTGGCTGGTAATTTAGCAATGTCCATAAGCAGGCCTTCATTGCTGCAATATATCTGGATTGCCATTTTCCATGCCATTCATGGAGGTGTTTGAATTACGCCCCAAACCACCCTTGTCTGACCAGCACCAGGAATCATGTATAGCCAGGGGGCATCCGTCACAACTTTCCCCCCCGAAACCCTTCATCAAAGATAACCCAGGCATTGATCAGCTAATGGCCCCCAGTTAAGCCAGTGATGACTCTAACCAGATCCAGTGATGGGAGATCCTATGGACCCAATGGATCCAGGATCATGTAATGTTAGTGCCACAGCAAATACCGAAGACACGGTGCAGCACATTTTAGGAACTGGTCTCCAATGAAGTGTTGGGAATTCCAGCCGGTGAGCTATGCTCATGGCTCGTGTCTTGTACCCTGGCTCAGTGAAGCTACTTCTAATAAGATTTAATGGATTTTGCTTCTAGTTCTAAGACTTCATGGACTTTATTTGAATTGCTTTGGTTTCAATTTGATTTCTTTTCCACTCCCAGTCATCTTTGGACAGTGTATTCAAGATGGAATTTGGTTGAAAATCAAACTTAATCGTCTTCTTAATTCCATGAACACTGGCGCTAGCTGGTGTGGGATTAAAGGCGTATATCACAGGTGATTAACTTATTAAAAATTATCTTTCTGAAAATAGATATATTCGGCTTCTTCAGTCAAGTACAGTATTCAGCCAGCTGCTTATTCCTCATGTCCCTATTTAAGAAAAAAATTTTTTATATTTATATATTTAATTTTTATTCTTATTCTTATTCTTATTTATTATTATTATTATTATTATTATTATCATTATCATCATCATTGTTATTATTATTATATTTGTTGTATGCATTGCTTGAGTATCAATAAGAACAGTTATATTAATGTACAGTTCAAACAACAATATATGACATTACATTTCACATTGTGTGATATCTATTAATGTATATAACGAACACAATCATGTAATAGCCATCAATGTCAATAACTACCACAATAAACTGAGTAAATTTCTGCATAACTTCACACAAGAGATTTCCCAGAATAAACAAAGGACAACTCAGAATGTCATCTATCATAGATCAATGTACTGGTTTTAGGCAGTATTCCAATAACTTTGCTGAACAAATTAAATGTTGATGTACTTTAAACGATGTACTTTAATACCTCATTTGTACTAGAAATTAGGTATATATCTGATCACATAACCTGATCAATAACCTGATCAATATTCAATACTCTATTGCCTTGGCTTCGTTATTTAAAAGGGTGATGCCAAAGAATTGATAGGACCGTTGTAAATTAACATTTACTTCAAAATAAGATTCATTAAATTCCAGTGACCGAATTATATGGTCAAGCGTATGCACCGGTTTTGTTTTTATTTAATAACCCTCATGTGAGACCCTCATGTGAGACCCTCATGTTAGACAGCCTCGTGTGAGACAGCCTCGTGTGAGATGTAAACAATAAAGGCGATTGACTGACCAATGGTCAGTGTAATCACTGGACACGGGTTCTATGTTGGTACCAGGCCCTGATCAATATCGGCGGTCAGTTGAGGATATGGGGCTGCACAGTACTTTAATGAAAATACTCCCGACTTTCTGTCACTAACTCTCTACAGAGTCATTGTCTGTGTCCGTCCATTATCCGCAGTATATTACACTGTGCACCATATCTCCCCGTATTTACATGTTGAGGCCTATTGTGATACACAGGAAATGGCCTAATGGCCAAACGAAGTCTTGGATTGTCTTTAATGTAATGCTCTTTCACACCATGGGGAAAATGGGATGGGAATAAAGGAGAGAGAAAAAATTATCCTCATTATTATACTATAGATTTGTAGCTGGTTAACCCTCTCAATGCTGATGGCAACTGGTCATGTCTCTCATAGAAGTGATGGTAGTACCCCTCCCCTTTTCCCTTTTATTAGCATGAGCAGGGACTTGAATGAATGGAATAATATAGCTGTGTTCAGGAATGGATAGTAATAGCCATTGTCCAGTGATAGAAACTGTTAAAAAAATTAACCCTCCATGATTGTTATATTAGCCTTTATCAATAGGAAATACAATTGTTACCAGCTCTGTTAAATAGTCATTAGTCAAGTCACTAGTCCATAGTCAATAGTCACTAGTCAAGAGTTCTAGTCAAGAGGGCAAGAGTTCTTACCGTATATTGCCGATTATACGACGACCTTTTAATCCCTAAAAATTACCTTAAATTTGACCCATCGTCTTATATTCGTAATATAAAAAAAATGTAAATTATTTTGCCAAAAACAGGAGGAATTTAGCGTAATAGTGTTACGAACGATAATGTA